>PVIY010003936.1:0-107658 GCA_004026745.1 Myrmecophaga tridactyla | reverse complement strand
GATGTAGTATCATTCCACCATGAGAAAAATAGAACAAGGGAAATTCAAAATTAGACATGACTCAAGAAGAACTAAACCAATATAACAACAAAGTAAGTTTTCATAAAAAAAAAGCTAGTTGAGTACTAATAATGGAGGTAATATACGGAGAGTGTTCTGTTGGGTAGGTGACTAGAAATATCAATAGAGAATTTACATTCTGTATTGTGTAACCTATCAAGCTCATTAACCCTTACAAGGATCTCCAACTGTTGAACATGGAGCCTTTGTTATACCGTAAATGATCAGGCCCTTTGCATCCCTTCTCAAAGGACCATACTGCTACTGTCATTGGGACATTGGCTCTATTGTCTCCATAGTTCCTCATATATGAGCCCATGGGATCAGCCCCAGAAAACCCACACACTCTTCTAAGATCCTGCTCTCCCACCAGAGCATCCACTCACTCCCTACCAAGCTCCCAGGGCCTAGGACAGGCCATGGGCCCCAGTTTTCCAGAGCCTTTCTCTTCACCTACAAATTTAAGCTTTACTTGAAGTTGATTTGGGTGATAGCAGGAACCGCATCCAAATAACTTAGTTTAATATGATCATTTTTAAATCATCTGCAATTTGGGCACAGTCTAGTTTACTTAATCCATGTAAAACAATAGTGAGAGTAGACTGCACATTTGTTCAGGTTACATAAGCACAACCAAACCAGAATACCACAGTTCCTTCTTCAGCTGCATTTTGTGCAAACTTTATACAGTGTAGAAGGAAAAAAGTAAAAAAATATTTAAATCAGTGATTTAACCAAAATTCTAGTTGAGGAGAAAGGAAGAAGAGAGATTGGGATAGGGATTAAAATTGAATTAACACTAGGGGAGTGGGAAAGATTAAATTAGCATAATCATAAACATTAGCCCTGAAACTACAGAAGTCATGATCTATGCTCCGAGCTGATGTTTAGCTGCATTCGCATGCCTCGATGGATGTTTTAAGACTGAAAATTGCCAGAGATCATTGCTTGAGCATAAAGTCATATCCTTTGTAAACTCTATGTAAGTGCATTGCAGGGTAGGTGATGCAAGGAGAATGGCTATAGGAAGCAGCTCTAAGAAGAAGTATTTACTGAATGATTTAAATCATCTGATGTTAGTGAGATTATTTGATTTTGGTGAAAATCAAAGGCAAAGTCTTTTCAATAATAATAATAATCACCATAATAATAACACTAGCAATAGTAACAATAACAAAAAGTTTCTGATGATTTTTCATGGCATATGCTTTATTTTCTCTAACTACAAGGAGAGTTAGTGATGTGGGTGTGATTTTATAATACTAAATTAGGAAAGTAAAAAACCTTGAAAATGTGCTATTGCCCTGTGGCACATTCCTGAATTTCATGCTGTTTTAGGACTTTGCCGTAGGGAGAAGGGTATATTATTTGGGGTGTGAAACGCTATCTGGTATATTAGCTGTGACAGGATTGCACAGTCAGATATTACACTGGCTGATAGAAAATTTTGCAGCATAGTGGACTTGTTTTATAACCAAATGGTGCAATTTTCTAGCCTTGTAATGATGTGACATTCCAATATGAATGTGAAGAAAATGATATGAGTAGATAAAAAAGAGACTCCTGTTGACAGTAAGCACAAGACAACATATGATATTGGGGGTACACACACCACATGGCTGGTTAATCGTCAAGACACATTTCATGTCAGAAAACAGAGCCAAGTGAGAACAGCCCTTTCCAGATCCAGACAGCCACAGAAAAGTCAACAACCCAGGGCAATATTATCTAAATAAGAAAGGCTGTTTCCCCTCAATCAATCATCTTGAATAAAATAAAATGATGTTCAATTTTTCTTTTAAATGTAAGATTGGTGAAACTCAAGAAGGCTGTTGGCATATATTCAGCCTACACCATACCATTCATTGCTTTCTCAGCATGAGCTGTTTTCAGGAAAAAATAGCAATTGCCATTAATTAATGCTAATTACTCATCTTGCTCTTATTCTTTCAATTTATCTGGGCTTACCGATATGTACTGTTCAAGCCAAACATATGTTTGAGGACTAGAGAATTTTCCAGGCCTAGCACAAGCTGTTTTCTCAACATTCTATGCCCAATGTAGGCAAGAAAAATAAGGACTATCAGCTCAGGCCACGTAGGGTGGAGATGTGCTTAGACCTTAGGGCAGGCTGTCAGCTTCTTCAAGTTTCATCATAGGATTTATTCCAGCAGCCCTTTCTAGATCTGTATAAGTTAGCAACACTGAAGCTGTGATTATTGACTCCTTATTAATGGCTTAAAATGGCAGTTCCTGTGTTTAAAAACAATCGATGGCTTTTCATTGCCCACTGAGTTAAGCATACGATTTTCAATTTAGGGATTAGACTTTACAAATAATAGTCCCAACCTCCCTCCCCAGCCTCATCTGCTATTATTTCTCAGTCTTATCCTGGGCTCCTGATAAACTAGACTAATCAAGTTTCCCAAACCCCTTCTGGGCTTTTTGGTGTTTGTATCATTTTTATTCATGCTTTGCTCTTCAGTTTTTAGTTTCTTTTTTTTTTTTCTCTTCTTTTCTTAGGTCTAATTTTTTGTTGTTGTTGTTGTTACATGGGCAGGCACTGGGAATGGAGCCCGGGCCTCCGGCATGGCAGGCGAGAACTCTGCCAGTGAGCCACCGTTGCCCGCCCTAGGCCTAATTCTAAGTAAGCTTAACCTATCCTTTGTGGGGATAAATTTCATATGAAACTGTTCATATGAACAGTTTTAGTTTCTTCAACCTGCACAACTCCTTATGAATATACCATTTCTTCCATCTTACAATCCACATAGCATTTCATACATTTTCGAATTTTATACATTTTAGTACTTGCCTTATGGAGTTATGGCCTCACAATTTCTCATATTAGATGAAACCAACACTTGACAAATCAAATGAAAGTGTATTCTAACAGATTAAAACTGTTTTCTACTCTTTACAAGAGGGGATATGAATATAAATGAACTCATGTACTCAGTTGTAGACACATTTGCTTAATGTAACTACTTATATATCATTAAAGTGAACACCTTTTTTGTTATATACTTAAGCACATTTTGTTAGAACCCCTCTAAATCTGTGACATTCTGATCAGCTTTTCTCTTCATCTCCAGCACATAGCAAATTCTGCTTAATCAGAATTGCCATTTGACAGCCATTTGGTATCTTGGGACTTGCTGGGAGGAGGTAGTGACGAGGGGAGTTTTATCCAAGCAACTGCTATTCAGGTCCAGAGCAGCCATTCCAATCTGCATCATTCTGCAAACCTGGCTTCTTCTCTGTGATGGTCCACATCTGGTCTGGGTTTCCACTTTATAAGAAATTTCATAGTTAGTAACTTAATGGTAATAGAAATTTGTCAATTTGTTTGATTACTATTTAGTTTTGTGTTTTTTTTTTCCTTCATACCCTTGGAACAAGATACAGCAGATCTGTGTGTTTTGCAAGACCCTTGCTGATTTAAACACTGTTCGAAGCCTAACTCTTAATTTTACAGTCTATGTTAAGTAAACTTAATACACTGTATTCTTAGCACAATCAATAAGGCATGCTTCATTGTTTTATAGAATCAGTCATGAGTGTTTCTTTATATGATGTGCTTTAGCCCCTTTTTAAGTTAAACCCATGTGTGGGTAAAGGTTTATGTCACCAAAGAGCAAATATATGTGTTGCAAATATCAGAATGCAGAATGTCCTGGTAAAAGGGTCTTTGGGTTCACTCAAGAGATTCTGTTAACTGACTCCGGGGGGTGGGGGGATTAAAGGGGCAGGAATTCGCTTGTATATAGTCCTCAGGAGAGACATACAATATTGATGCACCTTTGAGATCTGCTGTATGGCAGAAGTGGATGGCATAACAGAAATAACAGTCTTCCTTTCTCCTTTCCTTCACTTCTAGGGAAATATGTCGCTGGCGTACTGAAAACATGCAAACACGTTCTAGATTCCCTAGGCGTCTTTGCTATTTTATGATTGAACGTAGGTTATTCGTCATACAAATGGTCTTAAGGTAGTGATGTTTTTATGAAGTAATTCAGCTCTACAGTGACTAAAACAGCACTTAGCATATTTCCTCACCCAAATGCCAAAAAAAAAAGGACTTCTGTTCGGGACCACTTCTTCCTACATGGGTAGTTTACTTATGTGTAAATCTGGACCTTATTTTGCTCTCTAAGAAAGAAATTACTCTGGAGAGAAGTGAGATGGTGTATCAGTGTGACATGATTTGGAGCAAGGGAATAAGCAGGGTCATACCCTTCTTTGTCATTAATATTTTTCAAAAGTCTGTTTGGAGTTGATAGTCAATTTCTGCCATAACATAAAATAAAAGAAGGAAAAAAAAAAAGAGAGAGAATGAAGGGATGGAGTACTTCCCCATAAAGAGAGTGCCTGTTCTTCTGAGAGTGATAACCCTTAAAATGTGTTCTCACCAGTACAGTCCGACAGCTCCCAGGACATTTCTGACAGTTTTTCTGTCAGATCATTATAAGCATCATTATAAGCATCTGTCAATCATTATAAGCATCAATGATTGCTATGAGAACTCAAAATTGTAAAAAGCATAAAACTGAAGATACAATAGTTATCTTCATTGCTAGATTCATCAAGTAATCTTAAGGACTATAGTCTCCTGCCTCTTATTCTCATTTGAGGCAAATAATGCAAACCTCTGATTCTACTCTTTTTATAATTAACATCTCAAATATCAGGTATTCTAGTCAGCCAGATTCAATGTCTCTCTCCTCCTTAATCAGTTCTGGATAAACAATGATAAATTCACACTTTTTACTTTCATTTTGTGAAGACCCTTGAGTATGCCTAATATTTTATATGTGTTAATGGTATTCTTCAGACAGAGTTTAATAAGTAGAGACCGCTTTCCTTTATCCCTTCTTTCTTTCCTTCCTTCCTTCCTACTCTTCTACTGAAAACTATATTTGGTTCTGTTTTTGTAAAGAAAAATTTTGAACATAGAGAAAAATGTAGAAAATATAACAAATACCCATATGTCCACCACACATCTTGAATACATTCTAATATTTCATCATACTTGCTATAAAGTATTGATTTGGGGTAGTTTATCAAGTTAAGGAAGTTCTCTACTGCTGCTTGATTATTAACAGTTTTTATCCTGAATGAACAAATCATTTTTGCATGCCTGGTACCTGCACTATGGAGTCAGTTTGTCCCTTATCTAAGGAATTTTGGCTCTATCTCATAAGAGAAAATGGTGTGTTTATTGTGTTATCTTTGCACAATTTTGACATTGTATTTACATTCATTATAAAAGTGTGTTGGAAAAGGGCACTTTATTTTGTACTCTTTGAAGTATTTTGCATAATATACATTTTGTCTGTTTCTTAGAGGTTTAGTTTTGATAAAAGTTTTCTAAAATGTATTTGGTCTCAGGCTTTTGTGGGATCATGTGTGTAGATGTATAGATATGTCTGTATTTGTGCGTGTATGTGCTTGTACATGTGGATGAACCATCCAAAATGGGCTTGGGAAAGGGTGGTATAAGACATTGATTCAAATTCTTTAATGGTTATTGGTTTGTTTTGTTTTTTAAAGCCTATTTTAATGATGCTTATGTATTTTTAAATTGTACATTTCACCTAGGTTATCAAATGTATTCATATAAAGTGTTATATAATACTGTTTTTTAATCTTCACTCTGCCTCTTGATTAGTGCCAGCTTTTGAACCAAATATTGTTTTTTTCATGTGTCTTTTCTCATTTTACTAGAAATATCTCTATTTTATTAATATTAGTAGTTCCAAAGAGCCAACTTTTGGCTTTATTAACCTTCTCTAGCATTTTTCATTGTTTTCATTAATTTCTGCTTTTTATTTTAGTATTTTCATTACCCTCTTGCTATTTATTCTGTTTATCTGTTTCTAACTCTCCGAGTTGAATGTTTAACTTATTTTCAGTCTTATTATTTTACAAATACATTTAAGATTTATATTATTCTTGGTTATGGCTTTAGCCATTTTGTTATATACTGCTTTTAATTCTACATAAGCCTTTCAGTTTTAAATATTTTGTGATTTTCCTTGTTATTTCCTCTTTTAAGGTATTAGCAAGTTTTTTTTAATTACATCTAATTTTTTTTTACATTCTTTTAATGAATTGCCTGTTTTTAATTTAGTTCATGGTTGGCTGGAAGTAGGATCTAACATCTGTTCTCCAGCCTTCGTTATTTTGATGGTCTTGAATACAGTGGACCGGGAAGTAGACTTAAATCCCCTTAAATAGTAAGTGGAGTGAAAATTCTGCCTTGTCAGTGTCAACATAACTTAGTTTCTATCCATTCAGAATGAAACATATCACTTCTCCCTCTTATTTTGAAAAATAACACTTTTCCAATGGTTCTTCCCTTTCTCTCTCGGCAGTGGAGGGATGTATAGATGGGGTGCAGAGTAATGGCACATACAGTAAGAGATTAAGCTACACCACCAGATACCCTTGACTTGAGTCTAATTCTGATGCTTGATGTGGTATCAGGCAAGTGTTCTAGTTTGCTAGCTGCCGGAATGCAACACACCAGAGACAGGATTGGCTTTTAATAAAAGGGGATTTATTTCATTTGTTCTTCAGAGGAAAGGCAGGTAACTTTCATCTGAGGTTCTTTCTTATGTGGGAAGGCACAGGATCATCTCTGCTGGCCTCTGGGTTCCAACAACTTTCCCTGGGGTGATTTCTTTCTACATCTCCAAAGGCCTGGGCTGAGCTGCGAGTGCTGAGATGAGGTATGCTTAGCTGCTTGAGCTGTGCTATGTTGTGCTCTCTCATTTAAGCACCAGCCAATTAAATCAAACATCATTCATTGCAGCAGGCACACCTCCTAGCTGACTGCAGATGTAATCAGGAACAGATGAGGTTCACATACCATTGGCTCATGTCCACAGCAACAAACCTAGGCACGTTCACTTGGCCAAGTTGACAACTGAATCTAACTGCCACAGCAAGTAACTTGAGATTTCAATATTTGCTCTTTAAATTATCCATGTAGAGATTATACATTTTTAAACATCATCCTTTCTTCCTACAGAAGTACATGCATTATGCTGTGCTCTGAGAGAACTGCTGTGTGGAAAGATGTTTTCAAAGAGTGAAGCATTTAGCTATATATACAAAGCAAAGAAATAAAAATTTTCTTTCCACTTTGCTATCCAAATGAGCAATATGCAGACTTGAGCTTCTTTCCCCTTTACTCTAATGAAGTGAGGAAATGTTGGGTGATTTTTCATGGGGTGGCATCATGGTGTTATCAGATCCAGGAATGGTTACTCGCTTAACCAGGTACGAACTTTTTAATGAAATATGCTATAAGAAAATTTAAAAAGGCAATTTTCTTTCCACTTTGCTATCCAAATGAGCAATATGCAGACTTGAGCTTCTTTCCCCTTTACTCTAATGAAGTGAGGAAATGTTGGGTGATTTTTTTTTTTTCACTGTTGGTTGTCTACAGCACTGGAATTCGCAGGCCTTTATATCTCTCTTTGGGTATGTAGACATGAAATTATAAGTGTTTTTCTTATATGTGAGGTGGTATCTTTATTTTTTTTTAACATTTTTATTGTCTAGTTTAATATATATACAAAGCAAAGAAATAAAAAAGCAATGGTTTTCAAAGCACTCTTCAACAAGCGATAACAGGACAGAGATCCCAGAGTTTGTCATGGGCTACCATATGATCCTCTCATATTTTTTTTTCTAGCTGCTCCAGGATATAGGAGGCTAGAGGCCTTAAATATTTTTTTTTATCATCACCATCAACTTTTTTTCCTTTTTTTGTGTGAAAAATAACATGTATACAGAAAAGCTGTAAATTTCAAAGCATAGCACCACAATTAGTTGTAGAGCATATTTCAGACTTTGACATGGGTTGCAATTCTACAATTTTAGGTTTTTACTTTTAGCTGCTCTAAAATAGTGGAGACTAAAAGAGATATCAATTTAATGATTCAGCATTCATATTCATTTGTTAAATCCAATCTTCTCCGTATAACTCCACCATCACCTTTGATCTTTCCACCCCTCTCTTTAGGGGTGTTTGGGTAATGACAGTTCTAGATTTTTCATATTGGAAGTGACATATCCCTGTCACTAATATGGGATAGGGAGATGGAACCATCTGGTATTCTGAAGAGGCTGGGCTTGGTTTCAGGACTTATCTCGACCAGGGACCCATCTGGAGCTTGTAGGTTTCTGGAAAGTTACTCTAGTGCATGGAACCCTTGTGGAATCTTATATATTGCCCTAAGTGTTCTGTAGGATTGGCTGGAATGGTCCTGATTGGGGGATTAGCAGGTTATGATAGATAGAAAGGTCAAACTGAAGCTTATGTACGAGCAACCTCCAGAGTAGCCTCTCAGCTCTATTTGAACTCTTTCTGCCACTGATAGTTTATTAGTTACACTTCTTTTCCCCCTCTTGGTCAGGATGGAATTGTTCATCCCACATCACAAGGGAGACTTTCACCCCTTGATGTCATGTCCCACATAGTAGGGAGGGCAATGATTTCACTTGCAGAGTTGGGCTTAGAGAGATTGAGGCCAAATCTGAGCAACAAGAGCGGTCCTCCAGAAGTAACTCCTAGGCATGCCTATAGGTAGTTTATGCTTCTCTGCTACCTACATAAGCTTCACAAAGGTAAGCCTCATGATTTGGCAAGGCCTACTGATTTAGGTGTCCCTAAAGTTTGACACAGTATCAGGAGAATCCCTGATGGTGAGGCTTAATAGTTCCATATTCTTTCTCCCATCCCTCATGGGGCTCTGCCAATACTTTTGATTATCTGCTTAATATACTCTAGGATGTATCCAGGCATTACAATGATCCATACAGAATTGAACGACCTCTTTCTTATTCTGTGCTCCCTGTGTTTCAGTTGTTCAAATGAGCTATACAGATAGGTTGAATTAGATTATGCGCTACAGAAAATTTCAGTTCCAGACCAAATAAAACTTTCTTCCATTGGTCTCAAAGAGTATGTGTGGTTTTAAAATATAGACACTGTCTTCCTTACCCCATGTTCTGAATTACTTTAGCCCCAACCTGTTCGGCTTTGTTCTTTTCTCTAAATATCAGGTAATGTATGTAAAACAGCCTCTCAAAATCCAGAAATAATAATCACCACTCCGGACTTAATGTGTCTGCTTTAAGTACTTACAGTCTAGGCCCCTGTTTTCTTATAAGCATTTTCTAAAGGTGACGATACCATTGTTGTTCTTTTGTTTCTGGTTTATTTTCTCTCACCAAACGTCCCACATGTCCATTCACATCATTGCATGGCTTATGGCTTTGTTTCTTTTTGTAGCAACACAACCTTCATTCATAAGTATATGCCATTGTTTGCCAATCTCCTTCACTGTCAGTATATCCTTCAACCACCTGCATTTATTGGGCATCATGTAGAGGCCCCAAAGTCCACAGTTCATCAACATTCTCAATTTTATATAATTTCATTGTTCCCAAGAGAAAGAAAACCAATAAACACACCCTTGCCAAATAGGAAATCTAAAGCTCCTCTTAACTCTTGTCCCTCCCCCCATTATTTACCTCTGCTGTTGCTGTGGTAGTGCTGATGGTTTCCTTTTGAACATAGCGCATAGCATGCAATAGCAGTTTTCCCCATTACCCTTGACTTAAGCAGTCTTTGTACAAGAATCATGTCTTTGAAGTAATTCTTGCCAGAACTAATTCATATTTCTATTGTTAATCATTGGGGCACATAGGTCTATACAACCCCTTTCAATCTTCAATATGGTAATATTACTTATAGACCCACTAGAGAATCACCTTCACTTCTTTCAATTCCCTTACATTGGAATTCAACCTCATTAGCTAACGGTTCACCCATCTCTAGCTTCTATGTATCTCTAAGTCCCCTATATTCCGTATCATAAGCCTCTGATTAAGCTTTTATGCTGGTCGTAAAAGTGAAATCATACAGTATCTATCCGTTTGTGTCTGGCTAATTTCACCCAGCATTTTGTCCTCAAAACTCATGCATCCTGTCATGTGCTTCAGGACATCATTTTGTCTTAGTGGTGCATAATATTCCATCGTATATACCACATTTTGTTGATCCACTCATTTGTTGATGGGCATTTGGTTTGTTTCCATCTTTTGGCGATTATGAATAATGCTGCTATGAACATCAATGTGCAAATGTCTGTTTGTGTCATTGCTTTCAGTTCTTCTGGGTATATACCAAGTAGTGCTATTGCTGTGTCATAGGGCAACTCGATATTTAGTTTCCTAAGGAACTGCCAAACAGTCTTCCATAGTGGCTGCACCATTATACAGTCCCATCAGCAGTGCATAAGTGTTCCAGTTTCTCCACATCCTCTCCAACATTTGTAGTTTCCTGTTTGTTTAATACCAGCCATTCTTATAGGTGTGAGGTAGTATCTCATTGTAGCCTTGATCTGCATCTTATAGTCAATGAAAATGAGCATCTCTTCATATGCTTTTGAGCCATCTATATTTGCTCTTCAGAAAAATGCCTATTCATATCTCTAGCCCATTTTATAATTTGGCTGTTTGTTCTTTTGTTGTAGAGTTGTATGATTTCTTTGTATATCCAGGAAATCAAATCTTTCTCTGATGTGTGATTTCCAAATATTTTCTCCCATTGAGTTGGCTGCCTCTTCACCTGTTTGACAGTCTTTTGATGTGCAGAAGCATTTGATTTTGAGGAGTTCCCATTTATCTATTTTTTCTTTTGTTGCTTGTGCTCTGGGTGTAAAGCTTAGGAAGCTACCTTCTATTACTAGGTCTTGAAGATGTTTCCCTACATTTTCTTCTAGAAGCTTTATGGTACTAGTTCTTATATTTAGGTGTTTACTCCACTTTGAGTTAATTTGTGTGTAGAGTGTAAGAGAGGGGTCCTCTTTCATTCTCTTGGCTATTGATATCCAGTTCTTCCATGCCCAATTATCGAAAAGACTATTTTGTCCCAGTTGAGTGTATTTAGGGGCCTTGTCAAAATCAGTTGACCATAGATTTGGTGGTTTATTTCTGCACTCTCAATTTGATTCCATTGGTCAATGCTTCTATCTTTGTGCCAATACCATGCTGTTTTGACCATTGTAGCTTTATAATAGGTTTTAAAGTCAGGGAGTGTTAATCCTCCCACTTTGTTCTTTTTTAAGATGCTTTTAGCTATTTGTGGTCTCTTTCCCTTCCAGATGAATTTAGTAATGAGCTTTTCCAAGTCTTCAAAGTAGGTTGTTGAAATTTTGATTGGAACTGTGTTGAATATGTAGATCAGTTTTGGGAGAATTAACATCTTAACTATATTTTGCCTTCCTATCCATGAGCAGGGAATGTCTGTACACGTATTTAGATCTCCTTTGATTTCTTTGAGCAGTGTTATGCAGTTTTCTGTGTACAAGTCTTTTACGTCCCTAGTTAAGTTCATTCCTAAATACTTGATTCATTTAGTTACTATCTTGAATGGAATTTTTTCCTTAACTGACTCCTCAGCTAGGTCACTGTTTGTGTATAGAAATGTTACTGATTTTTGCACATTAATTTTATATCCTTCCACCTTGTTGTGTTTGTATATTAGCTCAATGAACTTTGCTGTAGATTTCTCAGGATCTTCCAAGTATAGTATCATGTCATGTGCAAATAATGAGAGTTTTACTTCTTCCTTTCCAATTTGGATGGCTTTTATTTCTTTGTCCTGCCTGATTGTTCTAGCTAGAACTTCTAGCACAGTGTTGAATAATTGTCATAATAGTGAGTCTCCTTGTCTTGTTCCTGATCTTAAGAGGAAAGCTTTCAGTCTCTCTTTATTGAGTACAATGCTAGCTATCAGTTTTTCGTACATTTCCTTTATCATATTAAGGTAGTTACCTTTGGTTCCTATCTTTTGGAATGTTTTTATCAGAAAAGGATGCTGAATTTTGTCAAGTGCTCTTTAAGCATCAATTGAGATGATCATGTGATTTTTTCCTTTCGATTCGTTACTGTGATGTATTACATTAATTGATTTCCTTGTGTTGAACCATCCTTGCATTCTTGGTATGAACCCCCCTTGGTAATTGTGTATAATTCTCTTAATGTGTTGTTGGATTCAATTTGCTAATATTTTATTGAGAATTTTTGCATCTATGTTCATTGGGGAGATTGGCCTGTAGTTTTCCTTTCTTACAGCATCTTTACCTGGTTTTGATATTAAAATGATATCAGCTTAATAAAATGAGTTAGGTAGAGGTTTTTTTCATTAATTTTTTTGAAAAGTTTGAGCAGGATTGGTGTTAGTTCTTTTTAGACTGTTTGATAAAATTCCCCTGTGAAGCCATCTGACCCTGGGCTTTTCTTTGTAGGAAGATTTTTGATGACTGGTTGAATCTCTTTTCTTGTGATTAGTTTGTTGAGATCTTCTATTTCTTCCTCCATCAGTGTAGCTTTTTTGTGTGTTTCCAGAAATTTGTCCATTTCATCTAAGTTGTATTTGCTTCCTCTCTCTTTTCTTACTTTGTCAGTCTTTCTAGTGGCCCATCAATTTTATTGATTTTCCCAAAGAACTAACTTTTGGTTTTATTGATTCTTTCTACTGTTCTCATATTCATTTATCTCTGTTTTAATTTTTGTTATTTCTCTTCTTCTATTTGCTTTGGGGTTAGTTTGCTTTTCTTTATCAAGTTTCTCCATGTGTGCTGTTAAGGCCTCGATTTTTGCTGTTTCCTGTTGCTTTTTTTTTGGCACGGGTAGTCACTGGGAATCAAACCTGGGTCTCCAGTGTGGAAGGCAAGAACTCTGCTGAGCCACCATGGTCTGCCCTCTTGTTTTTTAACATGGGCATTTAGGGCAATAAATTTCCCTCTCAACACAGCCTTTACTGTATCCCGTAAGTTATGATAAGTTGTATTCTAGCAATTTCTTCTTTGACCCACTGGTTGTTTAAGTGTGTTATTTAATCTCCATATATTTGTGAATGTTCTCATTGGTGGTTATGGAGATCCATCATCATTACATTGCAATCAGAGAAAGTGCTTTGAATAATTTCAATGTTTTTAAATTTATAAGGACCTGTTTTGTGCTCCAGCGTATGATCTATCCTGGAGAATATTCCATAAGCACTAAAGAAGAATGTATAACATTGTGCTTTGGGCTACAATGACCTATATATGTCTGTGAGATCTAATTCATTTATCAAGTTATTTAACTTCTCTATTTTCTTGTTGATCTTCTGTCTGGTTGTTTGTTTTATAGAGGAGAGTTGTGTATTGAAGTCTCCTACTATTGTTGTTGAAACAACTATCGCTCCCTTAAGTTTTGCCAATGCCAGTCTCATGTACTTTGGAGCTCCTTGACTGGGAACATATGCATTTATGATTGTTATATCTTCTTGGTGAATTGACCCTTTAATTAGTATATAGTGTCCTTCTTTGTCTCTTATGATGTTTTTCATTTAAAGTTTATTTTGTCCAATATTAGTATAGCTACTCTGCTTTCTTTTGATTACAACTTGTGTGGAAAATCTTTTTCTATCCTTTCACCTTTAATCTATTTGTATATTGTGTCTAAGATGAGTCTCTTATAAGTAGCATATAGCTGGATTATGTTTCTTAATCCATTCTGCCAATCTTTATCTTGTAAATGGTAAGTTTAGTCCATTAGCATTCAAAGTTATTACTGAAAAAGCATTTCTTGAATCCACCATCTTATCTTTTTTGTTTTATTTGTCATATCTATATATTCTTTTCCCTCTTTCTCTTTTTGTCATTTAAATTACCATTATTGGCACTCTTCAATTCTGTGTCCTCCTCCAGACCTCCCTCTCCTGTCTTTTTCTTGTTTTCAGCTGGTAGAACTCCTTTTAGTATTTCTTGTCAGGTTGGTCTTTTGTTGACAGATTCTTTCAGGACTTCTTTGTCTGTGAAAACTATAATCTTTCTCTCAGTTTTGAAGGACAGTTTGCCTGGTTACAGAATTTTTGTCTTTCGGGATCTTGAATATATCATACCACTGCCTTCTCACCTCCAGGGTGCTAGTTTAGTAGTCTGAACTCAGTCTTATTTGGTTTCCCTTGTATGTAGTAGATTGTTTTTCTCTTGCTGCTTTCATGATTTTCAGCTTCTCTTCAACACTTGACAGACTTGATTAGTATGTGTCTCGGGGAAGGTGTATTTGGATTTATTTTGTTTGGAGTTCATTGGGCTTCTTTAAGTTGTATATTTATGTCCTTTATGAGGGTTGGGAAGTTTTCTCCCATTATATCCTCAACTACTCTTCCTAGCCCTTTACTTCTGTCATCTCCTTCTAGGACACCAATGATCCTTATTTTTGCATGTTTTGTTTTGTCTATCATTCCCCTAAGATCCAATTTAAATTTTTCCATCTTTTTGCCATTTGCTATTTTGAGTCTTTGAAGTCAATTTTCCTGTCCTCGATCACTCATTCTTTCTTTTGTCTCTTCAGATCTGGTGTTGTGTGCCTCTAGTATGTTTTTTATTTAGTCAACAGAGTCTTTAATCTCTGTGATATCCACTATTTTTCTATTTATTCTTTCAAATTCCTCTTATGCTTTTCTACTGTCTTCTTGATCTCCTTTATGTCATTTGCTATCCCACTTATTTTATTAACTAGAGTTGTATGAACATCTTTGATTAGTTGTTCCAACGTCTGTGTCTCCTCTGTGTTTTAATTTGGTCATTAGACAGAGCTCTATCTGTCTGCATTGTGATATGCTTAGTGATCTTCTGCTGTCTTCATCGCATATAAATATCTTGATTGATTTACTTTGGAAGTTGATTTCTTTCAGTAGTCTAAGGCCTTGCAGGATGGTTGTACAGCAGCAAGCAGGTTAAGGGGTAGGATACTCAGTGAGGTGCTTTGTTTCAGGGCAGGTATAGGTGCTAGTTGGGGATGTTATGCTGATGCTTGTGGGCACCCAGCAGCCAGGGAGGTTGTAGCTGTGCAGGTGCACTGGTCTGGGGGACATAACCATGGTGTGTACTGGCCTAAGGCATGGGGCCCTTTGTGTGCATGCATAGAGCTGTGGCAGCAGGTTGGCATTATGTCTTCATGGATTGGGGGCAGATGTGACCATGATGTTCAGGTCAGCAATTTCTTAGAGCTGGGAAGTGAGGCTGAGGGCTGTGCACATGCACAGTTCTAGGAATTCTGTAAAATGTGGTTCCCAGAGCTGAATGATGTGTTTGGGGACCCATGCAAATGCATGAGTCTAAGAGTGCCATAAACTTGTGTGCAGAGCTCGGGGTGGGTGAGGTGAAGCTGTGCGACACTGTGGGCAGGGGGGCAAGGGTAACCTGGGCATGGAGGTTAGTGCCTGCAGCCTTCATTCACTGACAACAGTCTCTAGGGAACAGGGAGGGGGAGGTAGTGCTTGAGAGGGGTGCACGAGGGGTAGATTGAGCTGCACTTGGGTTGGGGGTATGGGGTAGGCACTCGCACTGGGAACTGGTCATGTGGGGGCATCTGGAGTGTGAGGAATGGAGCAGGTGATGGTGTTTGGGTGCATGGGGGGGGGTGTGGTATTAGTCGCTGGTCATGGGTCTGTGCTAGTGAGACTAACACCTTAAAGCAACATGGCCTGGCTTACTTCCTAGTCCCGGGCTCCTGTCCATGCACTCCTGTGGGCTCCACACTTATGCGCCAGGCTCCAGCTTTCTGCCTCTCAGTTCCTTGGCCTCTGCAGCCAGAGCTGCCCCCTGTGGTGCAGAAGGCTCTCCCAGGTCAGCCACACTCCTGAATCACTACCTCAATGGCCCTCCTGTCCCTTCTCTAACTTTTCCATGGAGTAGGGCTAATCTCGAGTTACTCTATTTGGCTATCTTCCTGGAAGTCAAGCAGCTCTGGCCATGAGGTAGCTTTGTTTTTCATTAGCGTCTGCTACTATTTAAGAGTATCCCCTAACCCCTGATGGGGAGCAAGCACATGAGCTCCAGGTCTCTGATATCCTGGTTGTATTATGGGATGCTAGGGAGACTTGAAGACCTACCAGTCAACTCCCAGGGCCTCCAAAATTCATGCATGTCCCTGTGACATTATTCCATATTGTCCTTAAGCCAGGGAGCCCATAGCAGTGATTAATCAATTGGTGTGTTCCCTCAGGCTTTCTGAGAGAAACTGAGGTGGGTGATAGCATGCATGTATTTCTCTGTGCGCTCTAGTTGAGGAAAAAAAGACCAAGTGAGGAAATCTTTTCTTTCCTTTTTTTGTTGGTAGCATCATCCTGGGCCTACATGATGGAGTGGATCTTAGTCTTTCTCTTGGTTTTTGAAAGGATTTACTTAGGTATTTTCTATATTTCTGTAGTTGTTTCCAATAGTTGCTTTAAGTTTTTGTGGGGTTTTGCTTATCTTGGAGGATCTAGGATCAGTAGACATATATAAAGCTTGACAGCAATTCAAAATAATGAGGCCAGAAATACTTGAACTCTTTTCTAAGGGACCGCTCTTAATAATGCTAATATATTTTAAGATAAAGTTACTAAAATTTTCATACATATTTCTGTGAAATATGGAATGCAAAAATCAAGCCATTTTCCTAAATGGGGATTTATCTATGGGCTTTCAAAGTAATTTTTTATCCTGAAGAATATGTAATGGGAACAGCAGAATTGTGGGACCCCTGTAGAGGTCATATCTGCGTAAATACATCTTCATTTGTTAAGTTGTTTACATGTTTATAGCAATCTTTGCTCTCAGCAGCAGGCAGAGAATTCATGCTCAATCAAGTTTTGCCTCTACACAATCATTTTTAGTTTCCAAGTTAGCCACAGAAAATTGCATGTTCATTTCAAATTATTTGGTTTACCATGACTAGAGATATACTCAACTATGAATTTTTAAATTCACAGATTATTTAAAAAAACAAGTGTTGCCAAGTCTTTTAGGAATGTGAAGAAAAAACACAAATGTTAGAGATAAGGAAATGATTGAACTCTGAAAGACAGAATGGGGAAAGTAGAAGAGAAAAAAGAACTGAGAGGTTGTACTTTGTAGTCAATGAATATTTGTCTTCAAAGCAAAAAATCATGAAGGAAAAATAAAAGTTGGCTTCCCTCAAGCACCTGAAATGGCTCCAGATTTCATCTGATATTAAAAATCATGACATGTGTCATATGGCTGTCAGGATGGATTCTAGATAATATTAACTTTCATTTTATGGCCGTGATTCTGCCACTAGTGTTTTCACATTTAACACAGTGTCAATTTCGTCATCTCACCTTCAAAGCTGTGGAATTCAAGATTTATTGATCTTGTGTCAATCAAGTAAGCTTTATTTTCTGAGTCCCTGCCTCATCTACTGCCTATAGCCTCTGGAAGACAGGACATTGTCAAAACTGGTAAATGTGCACAGAAGCTTGGCAGATGAGGGAGGAAAATTTTAGCTAGGAGGATTCAGTTAGCGCATTAGTGCTGTTTGAGAGAGAGTTCTAGAGGTGCTTCTAGGTTGTAGTATTTCAGTTCAGGGAGGGAGGCCAGAAGGAGGTGCTCAGAAGGGGCTACAAGAAGTGATTAGGGATTATAATGCTAAAATAAATGGGAGCTGAGAAAACTACTTTTTTTGGAGTGATCTTAAAGTACTGGCATTTTATGAAAAATAAAATTTAAAAATAAAATATAATTTATTTAACACATTTAGCATTTCTTACTTCTTTAATACTTGTCAAATACTAACATTTGACAAATGTTAAGCTATGAAATAAGTCGTTATGAAATTTAAAATTCTGAGAAAATATAAATATTAAAAAAATCATTCAAATATAAATCACTAGCCACTACTGGGCTCAGTTCTTTGCTTTGACTCCCATCCTTGCTAACTTGGGGCCAATGAAATCGCTCCTAGTTATGACCTCAGGTGGCCAGTCTAATTGGCCTTTGGTATCTTCCTGCTATTTAGCTTTCCTCAGTGGAGTTGTCACTACGGTTGCCTCTGGGCAGCCTCTCTGTGTTGGCTGTATGGTCTCGTTTCAGCATTTCCCATTTCTCCTCTTGTCTTCTCCAAAAACATGGCCATGTCCCTAGTTCTCGTCTTTTGCAGCATAGACACATGCTGCACAGTGAACTCCTTCAGCAAGGGTCCCTCCCAGGAATTTTGTAGGATTAGAGGGAAGGATGCCACAAAATGGGAGAACGGGGTATTGGAGGAGGTCAGGGATAAAGGATGATAGGAATGGTTTGCAGCGAGGATGTCAGAAATGGAGGCTGGGAGGAAGGGGAACGAAAGAAGAGACTATTAGAGACAGAGATAAAAATGGCAAACTCTGCTGCTGACCACTGTCAAACATCTGCCTGACTACAACAAACGTACCAGAGTTTCAAACCTTAAAAACCGTAAGGCAACAGGCACTGGCCATCAACCTTGGCTGCAAATTGGTATCATCAGGGAAGCATTTAAAATACTGAGTCTTGGTCCTTTCTCTGCAGAGATACTTATTTAATTGCTCTGGGTTGCAACTTGAGCATCAAAAATTTTAAATTTTCCCAGTACATTCCAACATGCAACCAAGGTTGAGACCTGCAGTAATAAGTGAATACTAGAATTTTAAAGACAGTATTCTAGTCATTAAAACAGAAAGCACAGTTGTAAAGTATAGCTTTTCATGTATTTCTTGGAGATATTCATTCTTTTACATCTTATCTTCTGAGAATTAAAAAAAAATTCCATATATTTTAAAGACTATAATACGTAAGATTGACCAAAATTAGAGTTCAACAACTACTGACCACTGTCTTTGTATTGCCTGCAAGGTAAGAGTGGTTTTTACATTTTTAAACAGCTGAAAAATTTTAAAGAATAATAATATTTCACGACCTGAGAAAATCATATGAAATTCAAATTTTGGTGTCCATAAATAAAGCTTTATTGGAACACGCTCACACTCATTCATTCAGATACTCTTTTTGGCTGCTGTCACTACAATGACAGGGTTGAATAGTAATAACAGAGACCTTATAGTCAATAAAACCTAAAAGATTTACTATTTTACTATTTCCAAAAAGTCTTACTGACCCCTATTCTAAATTATAGCCTAATTGAGAAATCTGAATGTAAAAAAAAATTATATATATCAGTAGAAAATGCTTGTTCACATTAAACAATATGTTGACAGTATAAAACAATTTGCTAGGTTCTTCTAGGGTATGAACTTCCCCAGTGTATTTAAGATATGGCTTAAAAATCACTAGTTTACCCATGGGGGTTGTGCTCCAAGAAATGTAAACTCAAAGCACAATGAACTTTTACTTACAGTAGATGGATGATGGATAAAGTTAAAATCTTAGCAAATAATGACACTGCACAGGATTCGTTGTAATGTCCCCGCTCATTTTTAGCTTTACTTGTAAATTATGTAAATCCAATGATTCAGTAGCTCAGTTTCTATTGCTGTACCAAATTCTTTAACTACAAGATTAAATATTGTTTTCCATATATCTTAAATATATATATATTTAAAAATTGGTATGTACATTAATCTTTTCAGAAATGCATCAATTCAGAAATATATTGTCTTTTCAATAGCAACCAGATTAAAATTTCTCAACATATGTTTCTTGGAGCATATGCCTCAAAATCTCCTAGGATACATGTTGAAAATACAAATTCCAGGCCCTAGACCAGAACAATTGAGTCAAAATTTCTGAGGGCAATGTCTATGTTTCTGCCTTTTCATGTTGCACAGGTGAATCTCATGTATCCTGTAATTGAGAACCCCTCAATACACTATGGGTGAGAATTTGCATGGTTATCCTAGGAGCAATATAGATAATAGAAGGGTGAGCAGGCAAGCATGATGAGGAGATGCCTGCAGAAATGTGGAGTAATTTCAGGTCTGTGTATCCCCACGGTGTATGATTAAGAGCAAATATGGAAACCATCTGCTAATAAAAGGCGGATTCCCCCAAGTAGGCAGAGAAATAATAGAGATGAAGAAACTCATTAAGATAAGCTAGAATGGAGAGCTGTTAGTTTTTGTTTGCTTTATTAGGATATGCCTAGCCTAAGGGCCATCTCCCTTCTTGGCAACCTTCTTCACCATGGAAATGACCAACTGTGCCTGGTATTTTCTGTTTGTTCTTCCAGATCTACTCTCCATCCTTCTCCATCTGCTCTGTTTTCTGCCTCAGGAGGCCAAATATATATTAAACATCAAGAGTCTCCCCTGCCCTCTTGTTTCCAGCTGGGTTTGGTCAGTGGAGTGCCCCAGCAGGCAGCCAGAGCGATGGAGGAGAGTGAACCTCTTTCACTGTGGAACCAATTCTGGCAGCCTGTGTCTTTGGACTAAAATCATAGCTTCTCTCAGGGTACCTTTTCTACCCAACTTTCCACTTTCAGGTTGTTAGTCTTTTTGACTTGTCCCTTTGGGTAATAATAGCTCTGTGGTTGCTTACCCCAGATCAGTGACCAAATATTTTGTGGTCCTCTCTAATCTTCCCATATGTTTATAGATTTTAAAGTATTTTTGGATTATTCTAAGCTGACAATGACTTCTAGTTTGTGTTTGGATCCTACTGAAACAGTAATCAAATGTGTACATGGCAGGATCCAAAAGGACAGAGGGGCTCATGAGCTCAATGAGTGCAGGTTTGATTTACCAAATATGACATGTTCCTTCTACTTCTGAGCCCTGGAATGTGCTATTCCCTTTACCCAAGACCTTCTTGCCTCCACTTTTTTTGTCTGGATAACTCTTAGTGATTTTTAAAGTCTCACCTTAAGTGTCAGTCCCTCAGAAATGCCTAATGCTTCCCACAAAACTAAATTAGATCCCCCTATCATACCTTCTCATAATACCTTCTTTGTGCTCATCAGTATTTAAGCTAATTTGTTAACATGGATATCACTCATGTTAGTCTGTGATCTCTAGGAGGGCTCTGTTTTCTGTACACCACACATGCGGATACTCAGTAGATTTTCACTGAATGTGTGAATAAATAAAATGCAGTTACTCTAGCAAATTTCTCTCTTTCCCTTTACCCTGGTAAAACCAACGGCATATATAAACCATGCAAATACAGCATGCCATTCTCTGTGCATCCATCACCCACATTCCCTCATGTGACCAATGATGCTAATTCCCACATGCACCTGAATGTCTCAGGTGACTGGTAATGATCTGCACATTTCAATGGGGTAACCTATTTCAGGAGATATTTGCTCTAAGTGAGGAGGCATAGACCTATCATTGAACAACACATCAATAATTGATAAAACATCAATAAAAAGTCATAAACAAGAAATGAACAGCATGGTAAGAATAAAACTGGGGCTGGAACTGGAGTTGGTTAAACAATTTGAGTGAGCAGGTATATTTTTCTAGCTAATGGGAAAAAGACCAGTTGAATCTCCTCCCACCCCACACACTCCATTCCCTTACCTTCTCTCCAAAGTATTTCCAATTACAACAGTAGGAGTCATACTTAATTTAAAAGATCTCCCCGTAGAGAATCAGAGTGCCAAGAATTTTTAAGTGGTAAGCTTGACAAAACTGTGAGTTTTTATTTGCTATCGGGTTCTCTTTCTTGAAACCTACCAACATTTCCTAAATGTGTAGCCTGGATGAGATGAGTTGAAAAAGCCCCAACTTTTTAATCATTCCCAGTATTTGGAGAGAGAAAAGTTAGTACGAGCACCTCTTGATAACACTCCTTTTTCCATTCCAACCCCTCACAAAGTGAATTTGATTTTCTTTATAAACTGACACATTGGGGAAGGGAGTGAGAGGTGATTAAGGTGCTCTCAGTAGATCTCTACAGGATATCCATCTTCCTTTTATTTTAGTGAGATTCCCACTCATCATTAGCATATCAATCCACCACGGTCCCCACCCCATCTCATTTTTTCCCCTCGTGGCTGAGAATGTCGGGGTCCTAATGACTTATTTCTTCCTGTCCTTGAAGGACTGTGGACAGTGCAGTTTCTCTCACCAGCTGCCACTCTATGCTGAGAAATAAGGTAGACGCTGCCTTTCCCCAAATCATCACAAGGCCACGGACATTCTTTCTGCACTGCACCAAATGCCATCAGAATCTTACCACATTTCTGATGGGCTGGACTTTCTTCTTGGTGAGCAATTTCAGGCATCAAGAGAAAACTATTCAGGGTCTCTAAATACATCTCTGCTAATTTACTGACACCTGAAATTCCTTTGTTAAAGCCTAAAGACTCAAACTTAATATTCTAGGCCCTGTTGAAAAACAATTTTACTAGGTCAGGTAATACATACCACGTTGTTAATTATTTACATCTCAGTGTGAATAAGGCACCCAGTTGCATTTTAAAAGTAGATTTTTATAAAAATTGGGGACTCAGAAACATGAGAACTCTATTAGAAAGGAGCAGAAAGGGACACTTGGGCCTTCAACATAATCAGCACTTATTTTTGCCTAGAAATATTCCTTACTTCAGTCTTGCTTTCAACTAACATCATTGAGATTGTCGAGTAGTGAAGGCAGTCCAAACAAAAGAACATACAATGCATTTTCTGTGACAATTGCCAAGCCAGATGAGTGTTCACTTTATTATTAATAACCTTTCAATATATTATAGAACTGATATTAAAATGCATGAGTTTTACACTTAGTATTAATGTTCGTGATGTGAGTAAAAACTGTGCATAGACTCAGCATTATCCAGAGCAGTACAGTTTCTAGACCTGTGAGTACACAATAGTATGTGTTACATCATATCATTACCCTTCAGAAAATACAGGCAAGGAATATTTATCCAGCACTTCAAAATTTGTACCTCCATCTGGTGGTAACTGACCAAAACGTGTTTTCAAATCTCTGACTTGGTAGGCACTGCAAGAACGTAAAGTTCTTTGTCAACCAACATCCATTATCAATTCATTCATATTTTGATACAAAATGGAAAGTATAACATAAATCTAGACAAAGGGAAGCCAAGGAACCTAATCGTTGAAGGGTTACAATAATTGTAGTAGGCTACAATTATTCAGGATGGTATAAGAAAGTTTTTCAAGCCTTATTTATATTGGGGGAATCTCATAAAACTAAAGGATGGATGGTTTATCTTGAACATGAAGAAGAAGGACAGGGAAATTCTCCCCTGTGCTTCTTATGCTGAGAATATCATCCAAGGCCATCCTTCTCCATGGATTCCCAGAATCATTCTTCCTGATGACAAAGAATGTTTCCAAGAAAAGTCACTTTGGGATATGAAGGAACCCCTAGGTTTCCTTAAATGTCTCATTTGAAATCCTAGTGAGTGTGAATGTCACTATAATTGAATCTTAAATTGATACAGGAGCAAAGGAAGTTTGAGTCTTCCAAGGAGTAATTCTTAGTTAAGAGAACAAATGTTACAAATGTACAAGTTTCCTGTCCCAAATACTTCCAGAATCCTTTCAACATGAGCTCTTTCTAGGATAAGGGACAATAAATTCCTGAGAGAGATAATCTGTTTTCATAAATAGAAGAAATATAAACCTGGCTCCATTTTTAAAAGTTTTTATTGTGAAATATAACATATACACAAAGAAAAGAAAGAAAAAGCAATGATTTTCAAAGTATACTTCCACAGGTAGTTGCAGAACAGATTTCAGAGTTTGTTATGGGGTTACCATTCCGCTATTTCAGATTTTTTCTTCTAGCTGCTCCAAAACACTGGAGGGTAGAAGAATTATATTTTTTTCCTTTTTTTTTGCAAAAAAAAATATATATACAAAAAAGTAGTAAGTTTCAAAGCACATTGCAACAATTAGTTTTAGAACAGACATTTTATATCTTTTTTTATGTGATGAAAGGAAAGGCTTACATAGATTAATCAAATATCATAGGGCATTGTTCCCATGCTGGACAGGGAAAAAGAGTAAGTCTAATAAATCTGACAGACCACAACATTTTATAGAGTCACATAATTTATATAAAGTTATTATAGATTGCGTCAGTGCTGGACAAATCTAATCGAGATCCTATGTATGCCGTTCCATAGGGCCTGCCTGCACTTGCACTTGCGAAGGATGATCACCTGCAAAACTCATTCCCCGAAGAACTTATCCTGAATTCCTTGAACAAATTAGAAAAATTTTATAGCTTTATTTTCATTTTGAAACTTCTGGCTTGGACCATAAGTGTTTTGACTCTTGCTTGACCTTGCATATTTAGCCACTCACAATACAGCAATAGTGATGGTGGCATTAATGCAATTTCCTTTTGAACAATATTTCACTCATTCATTCATGCACTCATCATTATTTTGATTTGATTAAAAGAGTTCGTCTGGATCCAAATGGCTTTTGACTTTAGTCCATGACTTTGCTCTCTGTGCACTCATCCAACAAGTTCTTGTCCATCATGTCATGTGTCATGTCTGAAATTAGGTGCTGGAAATGCAGACACTTTTGGACTAGGTGGTTGGATCTGGTAGGTGTTGTTCCTTCAAAAATATTTATGCCAAATGTCAAAACTAGAACAACCTATGACATAATTAATATTTGACTTTGAGGCCCTCTTACCTTTCCTTTTGGTTCTGGAAATATTTTTGCAAGGTGCTAGCGCTTCACCTATTTGCAGTCATAATTTACCCTCCCTGGAAGATTCTACCTTTTACAGAATCAGCACCCTCCTCTAGGTTACAGCACCATAGCCACCTGCACTGCCAGGTGTTCTGTGATCTTCCCTGGTCTGCTTCTCTAGACTCATTTACCTGAATGTGTCTATTTGGAACACTTTTGCTGCCCGTATTCTTTGGTGGTGTTTCTACTGATGTCCACATGCCACACCGTGAGCATATATTCAAATTTGTCTGACAATGTATGCCTGTCTTTGTGGTGTGATAAATTATAGGGCATGCTACTCATGCCTGATCTGGGTCTCCAGACACTGACCCCAAATTGCTCTTGAGTTGATCTCTCAACGGGCTCACCATACATCGTGCTCCTTTGTCTGCAGGAGCTGACCTTTGGTTTGTGACTTCCTGCCCATGTGCTCCGCTCCCTCCTGTCTCACTAAGTCCCTTTCCTAGATAGAGCCGGGACCTGTGGTCTCTCTGCCACATCATAATTTGACTCACAACCATCTCAGGCACCATTATTCTCTTTCCAAGTGTCTGTTTCCCCACCTGGCCCAATGTTCCTTGTTTCAGAGCATCTTCCTCATCAGTTATCCCATTTTAACAGGATAGTGGTAAAGATCCCAAAGTTGTTTTTGTGTGTGTGTGTGACAGATGCCAAAGATTGACTTAGATGAACTGTTAGGGCCCAGCAATGGAGGCTGGCAAGAAAACTGAGGCTGAGGGGCAAGCCCAGTGCCCCTCAAATTCCATGAAGAAAGTGAATGGTCATCAGAAGGCCTTCTGTGCCAGGTGTTTGGGTGTTTACAGCAAAACTTCTAAAGTATTTATTGAAAGTTTGGCTTTAGCACATCAGCATAGTAACTAATCAAGTGAATGAAACTTTTACTCTGTTTATAACCACTAACGACAAATTCTCAGGCCTATGTAGTTAAATGTTTACATATATGGTACATTTTAATATCCTATCTTCTTCCTCTTCTACATGAAAGGATGAATAGATCCATAATAAAAGATGCCACAAGAAGAGTCTTAAAGTCATATTTATGATTATAATATCAACATTATAATTTCCCAACAATAAGTGAATATTTACTAGTTGATAATTACTCAGCATGTATTTTTTTGTGTGTATGTAAATTTTAAAACAACTCTATGTGGTAGAATTTGCTATTATTTCTGTATTACAGACATGGAAACCAAGGCTTATAGTGATTGCCCCAAGATCATCTAAGGAGTAAATGGTAGGGAAAATATTCTACCTCAGATCTATTTTACTTCAATTGTAGGATACTACTACAAAAGCAATAGATGATAGGGAAGGCTTGGTGGGGAAGATATTTCAACCTTGATATGATATGAAAAAATGTATATGCATGTCTTTAAATTTTAGCACAACATTTATCCAATATCTCCGATACATGAGTCAAGAAAGTTATTTTCTGCACAATGATTTTGGGAAATGCAGATTCAGTTACTGTGGAAACTGCCAGAGCCTTTAATGCTCTAAAGTACATTGTGAATTTATAAGATTAGGATATAGTATATAGCTTTTCTCAAATAATAGTCCCTAGGACTCTTTGTAATGAACCTATTAATGTCTCCTGGGATAGGAATTCAGGGGAAAATAGTAATATTGTTTTAAAGCAGTCATATTGGTCTTATTACTTTGTCAAAAGTCTTTGGGACAGTTAGTGTTTTAAAATTTTTAACAATATTTTCTCTTGCTTTCCATGTCCTGTCATGATACAGAATAACTTCCCTCTAACTAATCTTCATTTTTCTCTTTATCTTACCCATCCCCCAGGTTTAGCTTATGTCCCACCTCCTCACCAGGCCATATCCAAACCAACTGCCAAAATTCACATTTCTGTCCCCCTAGATCTTAATATTTCAAAACGAATGTATTTTCTATTGTGTACCAGGCACTATGGTGATGGGTGGACATAGCATAAGAATTAAGAAGCATCCTCATGCTCAAAGAGTTTGCAGTCTGCACTGAGGAAATTGGACACACACCTAGACGCCATCTCCCAGCCTTCACTGACTGTGCCTCTTCTAAAACCTGGAAACCTGGAACAAGCAGCTCCAATTGCTTATGTGGGAGAGAATTCCCAGTGGCAGGTCATCTCCCCCTGGGGTTGAACACATACCCTGCTCTCAGCAGCACAGATTTGTCTCTGTGTCTGATTCAGAAGTGGGGCACGTGGAGCCCCCACTCACTAACCCTGATCCAAGCAGCTGGCCTTACCAGGAGAGCAGCCATGGTCAGGTCTCTTCCCCTGCTCTTTTGGATCCTTTGTGCTGTATGAGTCATAAAGTGGTCATTTGCTGAAGATTTCTATTGTGCCTGAGCCTGTGTTCCCATGACACACCATAGAGCAACTCCCTCCATAATCTGCCAGGTGATATTACTGAGGACTTACGAGCAGTAATAAGTTAAATATCACTGTATCATCACCTTCGCCTCCATAAAATAGGACTCCAGTTGTTATAAAATTACAGTACCTAATAATTCTTGTGTCTCGCATGTGCTCTCAAACTGCTGTCCTTGTTTCTCAGACCTTTTTCACTGCATTTCCCCCCTAGCATTATATTCCTAGTACCCTTAGACTTGAGCAAGAGAGACTTTTGCCTGGGAATGGTCCTCCTTTAGCCATGACCGTCTCCATGAGCAAGCAGGCTGTATTAGTTAGGGTTCTCTAGAGAAACAGAATCAACAGGGAACACTTGCAAATATAAAATTTATAAAAGTGTCTCACGTGACCGCAGGAACGCAGAGTCCAAAATCCACAGGGCAGACTGCGAAGCCGACGACTCTGATGGATGGCCTGGATGAACTCCACAGGAGAGGCTCACCA
This sequence comes from Myrmecophaga tridactyla, assembly GCA_004026745.1. Classification (NCBI taxonomy): domain Eukaryota; kingdom Metazoa; phylum Chordata; class Mammalia; order Pilosa; family Myrmecophagidae; genus Myrmecophaga; species Myrmecophaga tridactyla. The sequence goes on along the minus strand of PVIY010003936.1, from coordinate 80,224 downwards.
GCCGAAGCAGGAGTGGAACCTGTCTCCTCTGAGTTCTCCTTAAAAGGCTTCCCATGATTAGATTAAGCATCACTAATTGCAGAAGACACTCCCCTTTGGCTGATTACAAATGGAATCAGCTGTGGATGCAGCTGACGTGATCATGACCTAATCCTATGAAATGTCCTCATTGCAACAGACAGGCCAGCGCTTGCCCAATCAGATAAACAGGTACCACAACTTGGCCAAGTTGACACGTGTCCCTGACCATGACACAGGCTATGGATCCAAGAGAATTTACTGGTCTGGATAAAGCACCCACCCCTTGTATTCCATGCTCTGGGAGCACAAATCCTTATAATATCCTGTCCAATCAGCCTTTGCCCAGTCCCAGTGCATTGGGCAGAGAACGCACCACTTTTTTCTGGTATCAACTGCACATTCAGTATCGTTTGGGTTCACCTCTGAGAGACCATAACATTAAAGACAAACCTGCAGCAAAGTGTGCTTCCAGAAACAGCCTTCGTAGATTCTGTCCTCTGAGGGTGAATCATGCCATTATAGAGCACACCCCTAAGGCTGAAGGTTAACAAGGCCAGCTGTTTAGGAGGGTAGAGGGTTGGAGGAAGCTTGGACACTTAAAGCTGGGTATCCACACTGCATTTGAGAGGTCCCTTCAGTGCTGGACAGAGGCGGGACTGAAGAGAAAGGGGTTGAGATGTAGGCCACCAGCCAGGGTGATCCACTGTTCTCAGTGCTGCCAAGCTGGGCATTTTATGAAAGTAGGAAGGTAGCACAGATTTTATTTAGTAGTCTAGTTGCTCAATTCACAACTCTTAAATACTTAGATTTATGTTATGTTAACTCTATTCATTCTTTTGCCCCTCAGCCTGGCAGAGGCTTAGGACAGGCCCGATAGCTTTTGCCAATGCTGCCGTTGCCCTGCCCCCCTCACTGCTGTTGCACCACCTCTCACCAGCTCCCCTGGCATTGCTGCTCCTCCCTGGCTGTGCTGTAGCTGCTTTGCTGGGCACCAGGGCTGTCAGAGCCGCTCTCTTTGGAGGGATTAGAATCTGAGTCGTACGAAGGCTGTTTCTGGAAGCACACTTTGCTCCAGGTTTGTCTTTAATGTTATAGTCTCTCAGAGGTGAACCCAAGCGATACTGAATGTGCAGTTGATTCCGGAAAAAAGTGGTGCGTTCTCTGCCCACTGCACTCCAACGAACAATTCCTGAGACACTGCGGTTTCAAAGAGAGAAAAGGTTTATTGCTCGGCACAAAGCCGGAGAGCAGATGGCCTGTCAGCCTAAAAATCTGTCTCCCTGAATTGCAGTAATTCAGATAGTTTTATAGTATCAGAAGATGGGCAGGTTTTAGGATAATGAGCACAATGGTTCCTGATAATGTTTGGCAGATTGATTCCCTGCTTAGTTACAAAACGTATGTAAGAAAATGGTGGCCTTAATATGATGATGGGTGTGATTTTTTTGTATTATAATGAGGTATGGGCCACTTAGAGAATGAGGTCTATGCTACTGTACATCAGACCGGCCCATTTTGGTTAGATCCAGCTTTGGTTATCAAGGTAATTGGAACTGGGTGGATTAATTCCGGGCTGACCCAAGGCCCTTAATTAATTAACATTAGGGGCTGTCGTTAATGATCACAAGACTCTAAAGTAAAAATGGGTACAAGTGAAGTTCAGTCACAAGATTTTTTCAATCACAGGGGCACGAGATAAAGGCTGTACAGTCATTATCAGAGATCAAGGCAGCTGGATTACACTTCAGAGGTTTAAGGTATTTCCCTCTATCTACTCTAATATACCAGAAAGTAAAAAAGGAGTATCTCTATAATGATTCAGTAATTATAATCATCCCTAAAATTAAAACTTCTCTCTTATACCCTGTTGTTTGGAAGAGACATTGGATGACATACCTCTTTCTGTTTTTATATAAAAACTACACAGAGCTCAGGTATGTGTCAGATAAAGACAGGAGACAATGCACGTGACAGAATATTAACCTCTGAAGAGATTTAAGTAATTTGCTTGAAGTCATATAGAAATAAATGCCAGAACTATACTTAAACCCATGTATCTGATTTCAATTCTCTGGCTCTATATGTTATACCAGGCTTGGCACACAGTTTCTTTTTATCAGCCCTTGATTATGATAATTGAGTAAGAAAACATGGGAAAGCACAAACAAACGTAGTAGGCTTTTAATAAATACCCTAGCTATCATCATCATCATCACTTTCTGATCAAATTTTAGAAATCACATGGTGGATAATATTTTGCCTTTTTAGTAAGGAGTCAATTTGCCTAATAATCGGGGTAGGAGCTCACTTTGTAGCTTGTATATAACTATCCATTGATACCATGAATATTTTGATGATCACAGCTCCAAGGGGTCTTTTCTTTCATTAAAATCAGTGGTAAAGGGTGCATGGGTAGTTTAGTGGTTAGAATGCCCGCCTTTCATGTGGGAGACCTGGGTTCGATTCCCGAACCATGAACCCCAAAAAATAAACAATGAAAAGAATAAATCAGTGGTAAAAACTTAATAGATATAGAGGGTGGCATGATGGTAGCTCAGTGGCAGAGTTCTCACCTGCCACACTGGAGACCCGGGTTCGATTCCTGGTGCTTTCCCATGTTAAAAAAAAAACAACTTGATAGATAGAGGCAATATGTTGCCTAAAGTCCCACGAACCATGAGGAGCCCAAATATATTCATTTCTGGATGTGGTGGGCGTGGGACTCAGGTGGGCTGAACTGACCCAGGAGGAGAGCTGGGGCAAAGCCTCTGCTCCCCCACTCAGTTCTACTGGGAAAACCTTCAGCAGCGTCCACTCCCACTCACTTTTCTTCTTTGGTAAACTCCTTCCCACACCATGAAAAATAAATCCACTCTTTTATTTAAGAACCAGTCCTTCCTCTCTCTCTCTTTTTTTTTTGGAGGGAGCAATTACAGAAACTCTGTAAATGGACCCACAGGACTCTGTTTTACCACCTTATTGTAACTTCAGAAATTAATATTGGCCTCCCACCTCATAGTCTTAAAAAAAGAAAGCATTAGAAGAAAAAAACAACAACAACGAATTGTCCTTCGTTTCTCCTGTAATAAATAAAATGCAATTTCATTAGTTGTATTTGCAAGTTTCTTGAAAACAGAAGCTCTGCCTTATTCTCCATGGCACGAGCTCAGAGGGCTAAGTACATGCTTCAAAAACCAGAGCAGGCAGTTCCTGTGGTCCCCTCCCCATTACGCCTGTCTGTCCCCACCAAAAGTTAGAATCCCTCATTTCTAACACAGTCCACAGTCTGGCCACCTGCCAGTGGAAGAAATCTATTTAAAGAATTGACTGTAGCTCAACATCTATCTTTCAGCCCTGGGTATAGATGGTTTATTGTGTGAAATAAAAGGCTTTGGGTATTCAGCTGACAGAGAAAGTAGAAACCTCTTTGTTTGCTGACAGAAATAAAATGTGTCTTGTCATGGGTGTTGATACCACATATTCATCGACCCTGCCGGGGAGCCTGTGCGTCCTGCGCCGTGTGGCCGTGTGCTATAAATATTCATGTGAGGGCCCCAGCGGCCCCACTAAGCCGGAAGAGGTCCAGATGAGGGATTGACACAGAGGTGTGCTCAGCTGCTCCCCACCTTCGCTCTCTTTTGTGCTTAGGAAACGGAATAACCCCTGGCTGATTGCTGCCCTAGTCAGAAATCTTGGCTAACTGGAGTCCCCCCAAAATCTGAACAGCCATTCCACATGTTCCAGGGAGATCCCGTCTCCCATGGAGCATGATCCTTGGGCCCTTTGACACTGTACATGGTTTCCTGCTGCTCTCTGGTGGGGTGCAAGCCTGCCTGCCTTCAGCTTGGGGGCTGGAATCTTCCAGGCTGCGTGAGGGCCGGGGCAGAATTCTTGGCTGCAATGTTTTCAGTTCAGGGGACACTTTCCAGTAATCAAGGTGACAGCCTTTCTTAAATGTATGTGCCGATTGGAAGAAAACTATTCTGTTTCTGGAGACTGAGGAAATGCTCATGCTCTCCAGGGCAAAATGCCTGTTATGCTGCGGCACATTCTTTTGTTTTGTTGCTGCTCGCTGTGGTTTACTCCTCCTTACCAATCACAAGGCACCGAATTGTGACCTGTTTAAAGGCCAAAATAGGGTCCCTTCATTTCACTGTAATGATATATGTCTTCAGCAGACCAACCCCATGGTTGATTATTTTTTTTTGCGGTAAATATTTAATAATAATAATACGTAAATAATAAATAAATGAATATTTAGTTTTTTTCATCCAACAAGTATTTGTTGATCACTTATTCCATGCCAGGTGCTGTTCTGGGTCCTGTGGATACAGGGGTGAGCAAGTGAGGAAGACAGATGAGGTGCCTCTCCCGGCTTAGGTTCTGATAATAGGACCTCAGAATAAACACATGAACAAGGAAAACATCAGTTCTGAAGACTATTCAGGATATTAGAATAAAAGGGGAGAATAGGTGCTTGCTGTAGAATCGGTAAAAACCCAAGGCGTCAATTTTAAAAAGAAGCCAGCAGATTGCAGATGGAGTGCAAATAGTTCCAGGCAGCATGGAAAGCCAGCACAGGAAGGAGTTTGACATTTTTGAGGCACAGACAGAAGACCAGTTTAGTCAATATCTTTGAATAGTTATTACTATCTAATAACAAAAGGAACAAAGGTGACTTAGGATAGGTGGAGAGAGGAGGAGGGAACTACAGAGAAACGGTGTCGAAGGAATTATTTAAGGATCTTTTGCAAAGCCCATCTGAACATGTGGGAACAACGTGCCAAGAGCAGAGACCACCACCCATGCTCAGCCCAGAAGAGAGGCTTGTTTGCAGGAGAGAAAAGGTGGTGGGTCCTCCGTGGATGTTGCATCTCAAAAGGCTGACTCAACACCATTCATGTGGATGAAAGCCCATCTGCCTTGGGAAATTTGTAGCAAGGACAATTCTCCCCTTTTGTATCTGCTCTTAATGTTTGATAGAGAAGTTAATGAATGTTGGCTGTTCAGAGTTCATTGAAAATGTCAATGAGTGAGGAAATGTGGGAGATCTGACTCCTTTAGCCCAATGTAGACTTTTATACTAGAATGTAGAATGTCTTGCCTTAATCTGCACCATTTCACCCTTTCTGAAACACTTGGAGAGATAGATATCTAAGGTGAAAGATGCATATAATTCAGAATATCACTTAAAATGGCTTTGGATCTTTGCTTTTCAGTATTTGGAAATGAGTGACCTATGAGGAATGCTGATAAAATGAAGTGACTAGGCTAACTTAATTCGACTTTTCTTGTGCCCTCATAAATAACATTAGTTCCAGAAAAAGAAAAAAAAACAAACAGGTCAGATAATATATCAGAGAAGCATATATTTTACAATTATCTGACTTTTTTTTTTTATATATAGGGGAAATTTTATTAGAGGCATTTGTTTGGTTTTAGCTGTTTTCCCCTGAACCTAATCTATCACATTCTCCAAACATTTCTACAGGGGCCAGGACTGTTAAGTTTGGGAAAGTTCTTTTCAGAAATAGTAGAAGAAATGTAATTAAGGTTCTGTAGGTGAGGAAGTAGCTCAGGGACTTTTCTGTATTCAAGGTCTGATGATGACTGCGAAAAAAATGTTCTTATATGTAAATGATAATTGACTGCTTAAGAAAGACAGGTTAGATCTCTGTGCCCATCTTCAGGAGCTTAAAGTTAAAGAGATCAAATAATTTTGAAAGCCATATTAAAGAGGCTGGCTAATGTGGAAATAAATTATAGAGTCTGATCACAGATTTTATGCTGAAATTGGATTTCATAGATGTTATATGAATTGCCCAAAGCAATCTGTCCAACAGGAGAAGGCCCTGACAGTACTTAGAGATTTGATTTGGAAGTCCTTGAAAATATTGAGTATTTTTGGCTTATTTTAAGTGATAGATGAATGGGAGAAAGCTCAATATTTGATATTAAGGATTTTTATTGAAATAAAGAATTACATTAAGTTATTTAAAAATAACTCAAGAACTCTGTCGCAACTATAGGGGTTTGAATTCAACCTATCCTTTGCAAAACACTGTTCCATTTTTGATTGGGGAGGCAGTAAACAATTATAATGCATTGTGATACTTATTATGTTTCATTTTTCCTGGGCCTTGTGACCTTTCCAAAATAGAGCTGTCAGCTGAATTAAATCTTTCACTGAATATTTTCTAGTGCAGGGGCCTGTACTTGGAGAAACATGACAAAGCAAGTATGGCGAGGTCCTTGCCCTCAAGTTGTCCCATCTAGTAGAAGCATCCTTCTATTGCCTACTGGTCACCACTGTCGGAAATGCCCATAGCACCTTAAATTGAACATGTCCCCAACTGAATTTAACACGTCCTCCCCTATAATTCTCACCTTGGTTAATGTCAGGGCTCAGTCACATTGTTTCCCCAAGCCTGTAATATAAATGTCATTCTTGAAGCTTCTCTTTATCTACTCTTCACATCCAATCAATCATCAGGTTCTCTCAAATCTCTCTTCTCAATATGTCTTAAAACTGAATTTTCATTCTTATTTCTAAGGTTCATGATCCTGAATTATTTCAATAGTCTCATAAATAACATCTGTGCATATATATATAAGTATAAAGTCCTTAATCATCTTTTCTTGAAAGGACGGTGTTTTATGCTGAGGTGATGTCCTTCCTATTTTTACTGTTTTTTAATTGTTTATTTCAAAAGCAAAGTTTGTTTAAGGTAAAAATTTAAATAGAATATAAATAATACTTACTACAATTTATTGAATGTTATGATGTCTCCTGTGGCTTTCCTGGGGCTTTATATTTATTCTTTTATTCATTCTCAGGTAAGCTCTATTCATATCTGCATTTTAAAGTTTAGCAAAGGATATATAAAGGTTGATCTTTTTTTTGGTTAAATTTTTTTAAAAACAAATAAAAAATATTTGGCTACTCCAGGCTAATTGTAAGAGAATGATTGATTAATTGAAATTTTACTGAAATATAAAGCCAGACAAGCTCTGTCTGATAACTGGTGTCCCTTGGTAGATTTTTAAAATTTGATTAGTTCTGACAAGAGCTTATACAATGTTCTATAGATCATTCTGCTGTATAGCAGCTGCTCCCTATAATTCTGTTCAGTAAATGAGACCTGAAAACTAGTTGGGATGCTGCTATAAATAGATCAGGGGTGATAGTGCACCAAAACTCAGATGATATAATTCATATGAGAAGGGGAGGATCCAGATGTACAGGGCCATTGAGGTGAAGTGACCAGCATTTGGCATCAAAAGGAGGGGGAGTTGTCTGAGAGAACTACAGAACTTTACATCAGAACAAGTAGGAGAATCATGATGTGAATTTTGACCGATATCATGAGGTTGATTATAGCTTTGGACATTTGGGTCTAATAAGACAATAGTTTTGTTCATTTGTTTATTTTGTTAAATTTTAAATGTTTATTCCTCCTTTCCTTAAACAATCAATGCAGCATTCCTCCTGGTTGGGTGGTGCTTTCTATATCATTTCCAGTCTCTATCAATATTTGTTTAAGAAAAAGTCTCATAAAAATAATTTACACTAGCATATTTTTTTTCAGGCAGGACATTTGTATTTTAAATCTACTTTTTTGAGGGCCACAAAAGGACATGCACTTGCTACATACAAAATACATTCATTCCATCACCATATCCTGAAACCCTTAATCATTTCATTGATAACGCTAAGTACAAAGCCTCATCAAAATGGTTATGGCCGTGGTCCACCTCAATCAGAATGAGTCTTAATCATATTACTGGAGTCCTTCATAAGAGGAATGAAATTCAGACAGAAAGAGAGAGAGAAAGCCATGGAAGCAAGAAGCTGAAGGTCACTGAAACCCAGAAGAGAAGAGGGAGGCCAGAGAGACATCCCTGTGCACTGCCATGAGACAGAGGAACCAAGAATCAAGGATAGCCCCCAAATGCCACAATCTTTGGGAAGAAAGTACCATCTTGATTTGGACCTTTCTTCCAGTCTCAAAACCATGAACTAATAAATTCCCATTATTTACACCATCCCATTGCATAGTATTTGCTTGAACAGCCAAAGGAAACAAAAACAGATTATGGTTTCCTTTGCCATATTCTGTTGGGTAGAAGCAAGGCACAGGTCCTGCCCTCACTCAAGTGGAGGGAATTTACAAGGGTGTCAGGACCAGGAGGCACCGGTCATGGGTTCACCTTAAAGGTCAGCTGTCACGGGGATAGAAGATTTGGCTCAGGGAGAAAAAATTTTCAGTAATTTTTCATTTTTTGTGTATCATAGCTTCTCTCAAATGAACCTATTAACTTTGGTAAATAAGGATTTAATGCTCTTAATAACTTTCTGCTCTTCTAAGTGGCAAAATGTTCACTGCCATGAAATATTTTCTCTGTGCTTCTAACCCAGATATTTTTTTCAACTAAAAGAAAAACAACAACAACAAAGAATGTAAACTACCAAAAGCAAACAAACAAACAGGTTACTAAATATATAATGATATAAACCTACTTTATTTTTTCAGGATTCATCTACTCACACTTATCCAATTGCATTTGGTTTTTTTCTGGCGTTTTCTGAGTTTAGGGGTATGTTTCCTAAGAAGCACAGATTCTGCAGGCAGCAGAACCCAGAGAAGTACCCGTCATCTCAAAATCCTATAGATGCTCTCCTGCAACATCCAGTTTATTCACAGATTCTTATTTTCATTTTTTGTACTAAAGCAACTTAGATCACAGACTACAATAAGCAACAGTGTCCTTATCATTTGAAAGATGCCTGCTTATTAGATGCGCAATTAAAAATAATTCACAAGTCTCTTTCCTGTGCATTTGATTGAAGAGTAATTAATTGATTGAGTTTTGAGGGAATATTTTGTGATAAGGAGAAAGTATTGTGTGAGAAAGAAAAAAACTTTTGCCTGGCATTTCTTCTTGTAGCAATTAATGTATGCCTTCAGTCCTCAGAAAGATTCTTAAAACAGTAAATTTCACAATTTTTGCTGTGTTTTGCTTTGTGAAGACATTAAATAAGCAAAATCAAGTCCTAAAGCTTGTGTATAAATGTTTTCTACTCTGATTTCAGTTAAAATTTACTCTTGTTTACTTTAGGAGAAAGATATGTGACTCTCCAACTAACTTTAAAAGTGCTATATAATGACAAATAGTTTACACATGCAACTCTCACTCTTTATATCAACCTCAAATAAAATTTTAGACCCAAAATATTTTTATTTGATATGAAAAATGGTATTCCAAATCCCGCCTGGAATCTTCAAGTGCTGATTAAGGGATTATTCATGTGAGCCACGCTATATGCAAAGAATATGTGTTTGTGCATACTACACATTGTCCTGGAAGAATTTTTCTTAATTTAGGACTCTGTTATACCAGCTAATGAATGAACTATTCAAGGATGGCTGAATGTATACCATGGTTCAAGTAACGCAGTTTGCTTAAGATTGAACTTGTGTGTGTGGATAGATAGACAGACAGACAGGTAGAGAGAGAGAGAGAGGTAGAGTGAGTTGTGTACCCCAGATTGAACATATTCATGATCTTGAACACATTCTGATGGGTGTGGACTTGTAAATAGGGTCATTTCAAGATGTTATTTCAGGTAAAGCTGTGGCTCTATGAAATAGGTTGGGCTTTAATTCTGATTCCTGGAGCCCTTTCTAGACAGACCCTATGCCAGATGCAGAGAGAAAGCAGGGGAGGTCGCCCTGTGCATTGGTAAGTGACAGAAAAGCCAGGGTCTGAGGACTGCCAGCAGCCAACCCCAGAATGTCACAGTCTTTGGGAAGAAAGCATCACTTTGCCGAAGCCTTGATTTTATGACTTCTCTTAGCCTCAAAACTATGAGCCACTATGTTCCCACTGTTTAAGGCAAACCATTGTGTGGTATTTGTTTCAGCAGCTGGGAAACCAAAACAGATAGATAGGTAGGAAAGCAGGTAGGAAGGTAGGTAGGTAGGTAGGTATGTATTACATACGTAGATAAAGAATTTCACTTAATAGTGAATAGAGTTGCTTGGGTGATATATCCAGTTTCTCCTTACTAAGGAATTGGTGAAAGCTTAGCTGTGTCCAGTCTAGAGAAATTTTTCCTCCACGATCCTCTTTGTATCTTCTTTTTTGTGTCCTAGTTTGGTAACATCTCAACAAAGTTTTTTTGAGTGCTACCCTAATGGAGGCTGGGCTAATAGAGCAGTTGCAGATTGTGTGTATGTGTGTGTGTATAGTCTCTTTCTGCAGTTTTTCAACTATATTTCAATGATTCCATCTACTATTTTGTCCAATACACTATTTTAGAGATGTGTGTAATGCTAGAAATTAAGGAAGTTTTCTCTCCTCCAGTATATATGTTTGGCAAAATATTGCGCCTACCCTACAGAGCAGTTATTTCTCTGTGCTATCCAGGCAGAAATTCTGGGTTACAGATCTTGTTCTGACTTTTTTGGAGAAATAAAAGACCTCTAGGTTGAGTGCTCTGGAAACAGTGGGCTGCAATATTCATGAGACATTAATCCTATATTCCCTCCATGCCTTAATATTAATCTAGCAGGGCTTTGCTATTCTTCACCTGGTTCATTCCAATTTGTGCTTGAGATGACATCTACAGAGATTAGTTAGCTTTTCAAGCCAAAGAGCCAAATAATATCAGTGTCTAAAAGTGCTAGGAAATGAGGCAGTGTGAAAACCAGCTCTGGGAGCGTCCATTGCCACACCTGAATTCATTTGTTCAGATTCAGTTTCTGTTCCGATCCCTAGACCCTCATTCCTCCTATCTTTTCTTTTCATGTAACTGTTCTCCTCCTCCCCCTCTCACAAAAATCAATAGCATGTCGCTCTTTAGCCCAGGACTTAAAACCATAACTTTATAACTTTCATCTCTTACATCCTTGTCCGGAAACTCACCCTAACAGATTGTATTGAAATGATCCTTTAAAGGACCTGCTAATGGGGGTATGTCATTCTGTTTGGTTTTTTTTAATGAATGATTTTTTTAAATTAAAATTCATTACTATAATTTACATGTTGTTTGGGAAGTGAGAGGACATATTGGCCCCATGAAAAAGTCAAATGTGTGTAATTCCATAAGTTCTAAATCCTTGACCTATAGAAGCTCTGCTTAATGTTTTGTAGACCAGAAAAGAAGCTCTATGCCTTCATTTTCTTCTCTCTACATAATTTCTTGTGCTTATATACTATCAAACCCTTTGCTGTCGGAAAACTGAGCTCTAAAATTAAAGAATATAAATATAAAATAACAATGTGATGCAACTAAAAAGCTTTAGCAAAGATGTCCTACATGTTTTTCCAAATCTTTAGACTCTAAAAATATTATATTTCATATAGAGCCTATATTGGGTGCTTTTTAATTATATAGAGTGAATCTGGAGGTTAAATGTGAAACAGTGGAAATAGCATAGCATGATTAGCTATTAATATCAATTGAGCTTTTGCTTTCTGTGAGGTACACAGTTCAAAGGAAACATAGATGCAGGCTTCCTTTCAAACTAATTGTCAGCTAGGGAGATAGAACTCAAAGAGAAGGGCCACCGTACTTATATAACTCCTGGAAATGTATAATCTCTTCTCATACATGAGATCTCTTATGCTCTCCTTGTGAACATTACAGGGTATGGTAAAAAGAGCATAGGTACTGGTTTCAGAGAGAGCTAGTTTTACATTCTATTCTCCCTCTTACATTGGTGATTAACTTAACATGGTTGTGCCACAAATTCCTCATTAGTAGAGTGAGGGTAATATCATTCCTTTTAGGGCTGCTTTGAGAGTTAAAAGGAGTGACACGTAATGCTCCTTGTAGGCTGGTGACCACATAGCAGATACCTGAGAAATAGGAGTTCTTTCTGTATTGTCCTCCTTTGGCATGTAAAGAAACTGAAGCCATTATCTGGGGTTAGGCTTTAGGTCTCCAGCATAAGATGTCCTGCTTAGTACACCACACCTCTGGGCTCCTCACGTGTGCTCAGGGGTTTGAAGGCTCCCACTACAGAGCTTCTGAATCCAAACCTATGCTAAGGATTTATTAGTTCTTGTTTTAGGCGTCCTCTAAGAGACTTGCATCATTATGGCTCCTTTGGGATGGATAAAGAGTGGCTTTGTTTGATAGAAAAGAAAAAAATGTGTGTCTGGTATTCCCCAACCAGAGGTCTTGGCCCTTGACAAATGCTCAGTTTTTTTAACAGAGATGCCATGAGCTCCACAAATTTCATGGAATCTTACACAACTTATACATAATTCATAAGTTTTATTTTCCCTTTTCTGCCTTGTACCAAAGAAGACTGTTAATGACTAGATAGAAATATAAAACCAAGAGAATAATGTTAGGACTTTACAAAGGTCAGATACAGAGAAAAATATAACAAGAAAAATGTGTGGGCATGTGTATGGGACAAGTCGTGGGTGTTCTCAGAATATTCCTTAAAATGCATCAAACTGATGGAAGGAGCAACTAACAATACATAGAGGAAACTCGTATGAGATCTGCCTGGGCACCCTCCTTAATTTGATATGTTTTCCTATTTCTTTGAAGACCCAAGGCATTGCACATGTAGAATCATATTCTTTAATCTTAAAAGGGAGTGTTATATCTAATAATTAGCTTTATGTGACTTCATTACCCTTCCTAAAATAAATGTTGTATAGCTGTAATAACTACCTTCCCAGAGTACATTTAGTATAAATATATTGAGTAACATTGAGATGAGATGAGTACAATGTATCTAGGTTTCAAGAAAATGGTAACTATTTTTGCAATTGTTAAAAAAAAATTGGTAAAAATTTTGTTCATGGCTGATTAGTGTATATGGAAAATAGAAGGAAAAAATATATTTTTTTCTATAAAATGAGTATTTGTCTTCCTACATCGGGTCTTTTGGAAAGGGGACTTTCTGCCTCCAGATCTCATTCTTACAATATTTACATGACATTTTCCCAAATACAACAGAGCAATATCTACCTAGAATTTTCACTGGATTTTTCTTCTGAACAATGAGTATGATTTCCATTTTCTGGACATGTCTCCCATTTGTGGGTTGGGAGGCTTATAGTGCTTGTTTCAGAGCAAGCTTATTTTAAGGAGTAGTTACTTCAGAAGTCTCTGGGACTTATGAAGTATTATGTGTCTGGTTGTATGTTTCTCCTATGCGATGAAGGAAACTATAGTATTTTAAAGCTCAAATGCTCAGCTGGGAATATTTGAGATTCTGAAATTTTAATAGCAATCCACTATTCCCACACATATTGTAAAAGTGAAAAAAAGGAGGTGGTTTAGTTACCTTCTGAGCTTATGAAAATAAATATACTTTTCTGCAGTCACAGAAGTCATGTCTAGTCTAAATATCACAGGACATTAAAGCTAGAATAACCCAAAGATCATTTATCGTAACTCCTGACATCACAAAGATAAAACTGAGATTGACAAAGATTAAGGTGAAGGTGCAAGGTTACACAGCTAGTTATTAGTCCCAGAAGACCTAACCCCACCGCTTGATGTTTATTTTTCAACCATCTGATGCATAATACACACCTCTGTTTGAAAATAGATATTTAACCTATAAGAGTTTTCTTACACGTCTAATTATGTGGTGATTACAAGGCTGAGAGATATGAGGGCTCAATGTCAACTTATTGGTCTGCTGCAGATTCACGATGAAAGTAATTAATACACAATTACAGAATCATTAGATACCAAAGTTAGGTACTTTCATCTCAATTACCTGCAGAATAGATATTTTATTATAACCCAACAATTGTTTTGTTTTATGTCTCTTTTTTAAATTCCAGCAGTTTTCTCATGACATCATTCTATGGAGAACTCATTTTAACCAAAGATAAATTAAAATGGTTTTATTCCAGTGTCTTTGATGTCCTCTGCCTTGTTCTCCCCAAATACCCAATCACACAGGACTTGAAATCCAAGTTATAGTCTTCATAGTTGTCACACTGTAATCAGCCTACATAATTAAGCAGTTTAATTGTCATTGCTTCATATATTTGCTGATAACAAAAGCAAGTCGGAGGCTATATAATTTCATGAGACACTTAACACAATTTTAAGGAGCCAAAGAGAACTTACACACAAAAATCACAGCTTCTTCATTCTGAATTTGTAATATATGCCACTTTTTTATCCTTTGGTTGGAGCATTCACCTTATGCATTTTTCCCCAAAGTTACTAGAATATAAAAAAAAAATTGCTTAGAGATTGGACTATAAAGAAGAGAATGTTGAATGGAAACATGAACTAATGTAGAAAATATGCTTCAGAATTCATCTCTTAAATATTCATATTTAAGTTCTTTATTAGAATGAATTCTATTCGATATACAAAATAGTGCTTCCATTTGGGTTTCAAAACCAAATTTGGTATTATAATTATGATCTGACTTTCTCTCTTTTAGTCTTACTTATTCTACCTATAAAATGGAGGCCTTATAATTCCTATTTCACTGGGGTTTTGGACAAACATGAGCAAAAAACTTATGTACTTGAAAGCATTTTACATTTTTCCAGATACATTTGTATATATATATGACTTTATTCTATTAAAGATGCAGTTTGAAGAAATGATATCCAGTTTCATTTACAGCTTTTAAATTCTGCAACACCTGTTCTTTATCATCCAACAGTAGCCAGTATTTCCATGAAAAGCCAGTATATTTATCTCAGGACTTTTTCTCTCTCTCTCTGTTATCTCATGTACCACATTTATTACAATACTGATCAATAGTAAGCATTGCTTCTCCCAGCATGTAACTACAGTTCAGTGTCTCTTTCAATGAGTAATCTTATTGCATCCAAACTAAGAAAGTCTAGTTGCCTTTGTCGCTATATCACTATCGTGAAGAGACAATAATTTGGTAGACCAAGTTACTCAAAGCTCTAATCCTAGAAAATGTTGGAAAAGACAAATGCTTAGTCACTTCTGCATCCACTAACTTTTACTATTTTTCCAAAAAGAATAGAAGACACATCAATGAACAGGGTTGATTCTTGCCAAATTTTCCTCCCTCTTCTGAAAGTGAAGCTCTGAAGCAACTCCCCATTTTTCTCATGAATTTATAAAATGTTGCAAAGACTCTGTGTTTGGATTTGTGAAGACGCTCTGTACACCCGATCACCATTATCCACCAACTAGGAGAACAGTGGTTACCATCTACCTGCCTTCTTAAATAAGAACCTTTGAGATAACCTCTACAAAGATTTTGAGGCCCTAAAGACAGAGAGATTCTTCAAATTCATACTGTTATTTTCATTCCCTAAATCTCAGTGCTCATCTGAAAAGTTAATATTTCCTGCATGGTGTTCTAGGGGATACTATCATAAACTGGCTGAAAAGTTTTCAGTACCATCTTATTAATTCCCCTTGCTCTTTTATTGAAGGAAGAGGAAAACATCTAAATTTGTTGAAATATTGGCCTTATCTTAATAAAGTGAAATATCTGAGATGGTCTCTCTGAAAGGGTAATAGAGAAGCTGCACAATGTTATTAGAAGCTAAAGTCATTCATGGAAGAATTTCTCAGGGGTGGTTACCTGGCAATGGTGCCTCCCTTTCTAGAGCTCTGCCCTGCTCCTCTAGTCTGTTACTCATATGCAGGTACTTTCTCTCAGCCTGTCCATTTCCCCTTGGGTCCTTTGTAATACGATGGAAAGTTTCTCATATATTTTGCTATCCAGACTTGCATGGATAAAAAAGGAAACACAAAGGCAATTGTACTGTCCCCATTCCTGCTATCTCAAGTAGCAGGAAAGTTTTAGATGCTTGAATGGTCTCAGTGCCACCCAGCTATCTAACCACATTTCCCACTACGATCTCCTCCCTCTAACTCTTTTGTGTTCTTTCCTTGTCCGTGGTCTGCTCTTCATGAGCCCCTCCAAAATTCCACAGTCCACCCCATATACTCTACTGGGAACTTACGTGCAGATGAAATTTCTGAGCCAGTGCCAGTCAAAGCCAGCCCTCTGTGGCTTAGAATTGAGTCACCTTCCTATGATCTGGCAGCCTGATTGTAATTACAGGCCCTGGCATTATTTCTTTATTCTTTGTGTTGCCATGATCTGACTTGGCAAACAAAGGGACTTGATTCACCAGGGAGGGCAGTGGAAGTGTAAACTGAAGTGTAGTACAAGATCTGCCAAGAGCATAAATGGCCACATTGTATTAAAGCAGAAATGCTGCCTGAAAGGCTTTACCAAAGGAATTGGAGTGAAAATAGTTTGAGGGTGCAGAACCAGAGTAGGTGGCAGAAGAGCTAAGTGAAAGGAGTAAGCACCCAAGAGTCAGGTAAGAGAAGTCAGGACTGGAGCAGCAGGACAGGAGCCTGGGAGATAAAGGATCCTCGGGGTCCCAGACATGTTTTGTGGCCAGTTAGATAAATTAGATAGTCTTAGAAGTTGTCTCTGTTATTTCATTTAGTCCCTCAAAAATATCTATATTCAATTCTCCAATCACTCATTCATCCATTCAGCACAGGAAATTCAGTGCTGAGTCAAAGATGGCTTTCAGATTAGTGGGTGTGATAGCTAGGAATCAAATAATCATACAAGTAATTGAATAACTACAATCTTATAATGATCTATGAAGGAAAAGAGCATGGAAGGCTTCTATGAGGAAAACACAAGGAAGGTGATATAAATCAGGGAGGGTGATATAAATGAGGAAGGCAAAGGGAGCAAGAAAAAACATGGTTTGTTTGAGAAAACCAGTATCACTGGGGCAGAGCAGAGGATGAAGTGAGGAGTGTGAGACAAGATTGGGGAGGAGAACAGGTTCTGTTAATACAGAATGAAGATAATGTGTGTCATCTTATATGATGCTGTGGGCCAAGTACTGGTTCTGTATCCCTATCGCCACGTAATAAAACAAACAAGTATGGCAGGAATTGTTACTGTTATTCCAGTTGCAGATGAAATATTCTGAATCTCAGAGAAGTTATGCAACTCCGTATATCACACAGCTACAAGAAGAACTAACATTCAAATTCTGGCAGTCTGGCTCCACAGGCTGTCCTCACAACTCTTAGGCCAGATTGCTTTTACATAGTTTCTGCAGACCATATTAAGAGTTTTAAACTTATTCATAAAATAAATGCTAAGTCCATTGAGAGGTTTTAACAATAGAGTGGGATACTCAAGATTCATGTTAAGAAGGTAATCTGGGCTGCTAGGTGGAAAATGCATCAGAGAATGACACTAACTAGCAGGCTATTGGAGTGGGCACCATGCCTTCTTATGTGACATACTCTTAAAGTCCCTCATCACCTAGCTGGGTGTGAGCTTTCATGCCAAGTGATCACCCCCAACTGTTGAACCAAGAAGATATGGGGGACAAGGGATGTTTACCTTAAGACACAATTTAAACTGTTCCTTTTCTCATAGAACCGTAGGCGACTTGGGGTGCTGGCAACTCATTTGATATTACAATATTTCTATTACAGAGAGAGGCATTTCCAGTAAGAATTAGGCTAATTTAACCAGGCATTCTTTCCTGAAATGATCAGAGTTGTCTACTTCAAACCAATTTTGACCTGAATTTTAGTTGTATACTACTGCCCTGGGCTTATGTTAGCATCAATTCAAAAAGTTATAATAATAATTTAATAATAATAAAATGTTACCAAATATTTTCTAAATGTAAAATATTGCACTGTTTATGTAGATTTAAAAAGCACCTAAGCTGTTCAATTTATTTATTTATTCATTTATTCCACACATCTATGTCAAGAATAATCTGTGCTTCAGGTTTTAGGCCCTGAACTGGCTATGTAATGGTGAAAAAAAAACAGATGCTGTTCTTGTCCTTTTCAAATATAAAGTCTAATGGGGACATACATTGAAGCTGGGAACCTAAAATGGTGTAGCCATTATGGAATACAGTTTAGAAATTCTTCAATTAAACTAAGAGTTACTGTAAGACTCCACAATTTTACTTCTAGATAAATGCCCCAAAGAATTGAAAACATATGTTCATGCAAAAACTTATGCATAAATATATAATGATATATGATAAATGTATAAACACATTGTGGTATATACATATAACGGAATATTATCCAGTCATAGATAATATTATCCAGGCTACACCATGGATGAACCTTGAAAATGTTATGCTAAGTGAAAAGAGCAAGACACAAAAGGCCACATAAGTGATTCCATTTATAGGAAATGTCCAGAGTAAGCAAATCTATAGAGACAGACAGATTAGTGGTTTCCAGGGGCTGTATGGATGTGAGAATGAAGAATGACTGTTGAATAGCTACAGGATTTGTTTATGGGGTGATGAAACTGGCTTGGAATTAAACATTGGTAGTGGTTATATAACATTGAACATATAGGAGGGAAAAAACACTGAACTGTACACTTTAAAACAGCTAAAATGGTGATTCGTATGTTATGTGATTTTATATCAGTAAAAAATCTAATGGGGAAAGGAGACGCTAGACAAATAAGGAAGGAAATATATAATTACAGTTTAAGTACAACAATAGAGATAAACAGAACATCAAAAAGATAATAGGTAAGTGTCAAGGATGGGTAATCTAGCAAAATGTCTCAGAAAATGTAATAATTAAGCTGACACCTGAAAGATGGTTTCGGAAATATATGGTAACAATAAACAACCTCTTCCTGTCTACACTTGAAACAACCAAGAAAGGTAAGAATCAGATTTACTGAAAAGAAAATATGAACTTGATTGTTGAAAAGTTCCAGGTTGAATGGCAAGTTACCAAATCCCAGAATTAAAGGTGAGTACACCACAAGGCAGGCTGCATGCATACCTGGGTGCCTCCCCTTGCAGGCGCAGGACTTCCACCCCTGAGTTTAATGTGTGGTCCAGGGCAGGCCAAGGTAGGCAAGCCAGTCACAAAAAAGGGAAGGGAAGGGCTGAATCTTGTATTTCAAGTCCTGCCTCAAATTACCAATGAGATTATTCTTTTCTCTTCCCCTGAGGAGAAAGCCAGGGAACAAAGAGGCCAGAGTAGTGTTATATTGGTAGAGGTCAGATTTCCTGGAATCCAGAGAAAAAGGGAAAGAGGATTTTTCATTAGAGGTGAGAAATTGTCAGCCATTTCTAGAGGCGAAGGATAGCATGAGAATGTCTATCACGTTTATTTAGATTAAAAGAAACAGAAATAGATAGATTGAAGAAATGGCAGTGGTTGAAGATAATGGATGATAGTAGTTTCGGACTGTCAAAAGAGATACCCAGAGAAAGCAATGTATATAAAAAATATATAAAGAGATACATTAAAAACACAATATAATGTCAAGTACAAAGAAGACATCTTAAAAATATCCAGAAAAAGACAAATAATTTTAATGGAAGGCAAACAGTTTGAAATTAGCCTTCTAAATAGCAATAATGGAAGCAAAAAAAAAAAAAAGCAAAGGAAATGTTTCTTTGGGAAAATTTATAGCTTTAAATGCATTTATATTAGGAAAGAAGAAAGGTGGCAGTGATCTCTAGTTCCAACTGAAGAACATAAAAAAAAAAAATAAGAGAGGGAGCAATTCAAACCTAAAGTGGGGAAAATGAAATAATAAAGTTAAGAATTTAACTCAGAAGAAAAGAAAGAAATAATAGAGAAAGTAAAAAAAAAAATTCTGATCTTTTCTAGGAAAAAAAAGCAATGAAATTGATATAAAAAAAAGTAGCAGGACTAATATAGCAAAAACAGAGAAAATACGAATCATCAATATTTGACCCAAAACAGGAATAACACTACAGATCCTAGAGACCTTAATAGGACACTAAGGGAAATTTTGAACAGCTTTATGCCAGTTAATTAGATGAAGTAGACACATTTCTTGAAAGATATAACCTACCATACTAAATCAAGAAAAATAGAAAATCTAAATAACCTTATATCAATTAAAGAATTGAATTTGTAATTGAACAATTTCCCACAAGAAAACATGAAGAACAGATGTCTTCACTGGTGAATTCTACCATTTAATGAAGAAATAATAATACTAATCCTATACAAACTTTTTCAGATACAGAAAATGAACAATTTCCAATTCTTTTTCTGAGAGCACTATAACTCTATACCAAAGACAGACCAATTTTCTTTGAGAAATAAAACTATAGACTATTATCCCTCATGAATCTAGATGCAAAAATCCCTAATAAAACATTAGGAAATCAAATCCAGCACTATGGTAAAAAGAATAATGCACCAAGGACAGTGTGATTTATCCTAGGAATATAGAAGTCAGTCAATGCAATTAATCACATTAGCAAATTAACATACAATATCATTTTAATAGAAGTATAAAAATATTTGACAAAATAAAATACCCGTTTGTGATGAAAACTCTCAGCAAACTAAGGCAGCTCAGACAACTTTCTTGACCTAATAGGGCAAGTCAATAGGGAGAAGAAATATTTTCCAAATATCCATATGGAATAAAAAACTTGACCTCTACATCACAAAATACCAAATATAATTTTAAAAAAATCATCAGAGACCTAAATGCAAAAGCCAAATAATAAAGCAACAACTACAAGAAAAGACTAAATAATATCGTTGCATCTTTAGGGTAGGAAAATTTTCTTAGAATATAGAATGAACCAAGAAAAAAAAAGGACTAATATTATAGATCTTATAAAAATTTAAAAGTTTTGCTTATCAAAATATACCAATCAGAAATTAACCAAGCAAGCCAGAGACAGGAAGAGTATTTTTTCAACACATATATCTTGGAAATGACTGCTTTCAGAATATTTTTAAACTCCTACACCTCAATAAGAAGAAGATAAAACCCAATAAAAATGAGTAAAATGTTTAAATACTTCACAAAATAAGATATGCATATGTTTAAAAAGCACATGAAAAAAATGCCCAACTTTATTCATTGTCATTGAGATCCAAATTAAAACCTCAGAGATACTGTGTTTCCTTGCTGCTGAAACAAATACCATACAATGGGTTGGCTTAACAACAGGAATTTATTGACTCACATTTCAGAGTCTAGAAAGCTTGTTTCCTCCCAGGGCCCATATCTTCTGGCTGGCCAGCAACTTTGGGGTTCCCTAGCTTTTCTGGCACAAGGCAAACATGGAGAAATCTCCTCCTTTCTCTTTTGGGTTCCATTGACTTCCAGCTTCTGGTTGTTCCCTGTAGCTTTCCTTTCTGTGTCCAATTTCCTTTGCTTATAAGGACTTCAGCCATATAGGATTATGTCCCAGTCTCATTCAGTTTGGACACACCTTAACAAATAACACCTCAGAAGTCTTATTTACAAATGGGCTCACACCCATGGACTCAGAGTAGGGACATGAACATGTTTTTTGGGAGGACACGATTCAATCCCCAACAGTGCCATACCTCCCCAAAGAATGGTTGATATAATAAAAGATTGGCACCACCAAATGGTACAGAGGAGTTGGAGCAACCTCTTACATATTGCTGTTTGGTGTGCAAAATAGTATGACCAGTTTAGAAAATTGTTTAGCAGTTTCTTTAAAGGCTAAACATATACATATATAAACATCATATGATTCCTCAATCCCACTTCTAGGTATTAATCCAAAATAAATGAAAACATACCATCAAAAGGCTTGTATAAAGTATATTCATACCAGCTTTATTTACAACAGCCAAAGCAAATGGTGTATTTTATACAATGGAAACCACTCAACCATAAATAAGAATGAACTTCTGATGCATGGTTGGACTTACAATGTTACCATAAGTGAAAGAAACTAGGTATAAATATATATGTACTGTTTCATCCCATTGCTATGGAGTTCTAGAACAAGGAAATAAACATAGAGTGGACAGAAACTACATTAGTGGTTATTTCAAGAAAGGTTACTGACTAGGAAGGGGTGAGAGGGAACATTCTTGGTGATGAAAATGTCTTGGGTTTTGATATGCATTCAACAAAGCATATTGAATAGAACACTTTTGAAAACAAAGTTAAACAAAGGTGGAAGTATAAGTCTAGGAAAGCTTGGAAAGCTTATGATAGAAGAAAAGAAAAGGTGGACAGTAATAAGTTAATTATCTAACCTGAACTTTAAGAGGAGAAAGAATAAATTCAAAGAATAGAGACCTAAAATATAATATCAATAAAAGTGCAAATTAATGAAAACGAAAGCTAATATAAGTGGCGATGATCATATAAGCAAATAAACATTTTACGTCCCAGGCATAATTCTAATGTCCTTACTTATATTAACTCATTTAGTGTCTCCCAAAACCCTATGAAGTAAGTATAGTATTATTCTATTTCATAGGTGAGGAAACTGAGTCTGGAGTAGTTTAATAACTTACCAAAATCACATTAAATGAATCATAGAGATAGAAGTAACCTATCCAAGATCACTCGGACAAAGAATAATGGAGATGAATTGAATCCAGGAGATGATGTGTCTCTTAAGACCTCTGACTGTTAATGATATATATATTGACCTCTTTGATTTGTAATCTTTAAGGCAAAGGCATAAAACCTTAACTAAAAGGATACATTTCTAGCAAAATATATTTACAAAGAAGAATTAGATAGCTGGAATAGTCATATATTAAGTAAATAGAATCAACAGTATAAAATCTTTCTATGAAAATTACAAGACCAAATATTGTATAGACTTGTCCTACAATACTTTTAGTGAAAAGATCATTTAGTCTCATAAAACATTTTCCAGAGAACTGAAATGTGTAACTACTACCCAGTTTATTTTGCAAGACAAGAACAACCAGAATACTCAAGCATAATAATGACAAAAGAACAAAAATTTACAGACCACTATCACTCAGAAACATAGATGCAAATATAAGAAACCAAATACTTATCAACCAAATTCAGTATTAAAAACATGCTATATCATCATGACCAGTCAGTTTTATCATAAAATGCAAGCACAGAAAATCTATATGTGTTATTTACTACATTAATATGTAAAGGAGAAAATATATGATAATCTTATTAGATGCAGAAAATATTGAGATAATTTAACAACTCTTCGGGGAGGGCAAAAACTCTGACAGACTAAGAATCAAAATTAATTTCCTCAATATGATAAAGGGTAAATGCATACAGCATATAGCAAATAGCTGTAAAAATATGAAATAACAGGAGTATTGTCTTTTAAATCAGAGGTGAGACAAGACCTATCCTTATCATTTCTATTCAATATTGATTGATGTTCTTTTCTAACCAGCACAGTCATCAGAAAATAAAGAGCAAATATTAATAAGTAAACAAAAAGACTATAATGCAATCATATGAACAGAAGGGAGAAAACTGTTGCTAATTACAAATGACATAATTCTCTACAGATGAATAATTTGCTGACAAAGTATTAAAATCAATGAGAGGTTTTCAAGTTGGCTTGTCATAAGATAAACATAAAAATTTATTTTATATATCTCAGAAAAAAATTTTAAATCAATTAAAATTGAAAGTTTATACTATAGCAACAAAATAAGATAATAAGAAATTAATATAACAAAATATGTATAACTGTTGTCTACAAATTTGATTGGAAAGCATCAAAAAAGACCCGAATAAATTGAGACACATTATGGTTCTAGATTAGAAAACTCAATATTCTGAAGATGTCGATTTCCTACAAATTGATTCCTAGATTCAATTAAATTTCAATAAAATGCCAACATAGATTTTGAAGGAGTTGACAAACAACTTGTTACATCTAAATGGGTCAATCTAATTCTAAAAT
Source organism: Myrmecophaga tridactyla (assembly GCA_004026745.1). Classification (NCBI taxonomy): domain Eukaryota; kingdom Metazoa; phylum Chordata; class Mammalia; order Pilosa; family Myrmecophagidae; genus Myrmecophaga; species Myrmecophaga tridactyla. The sequence goes on along the minus strand of PVIY010003936.1, from coordinate 56,473 downwards.
TGATGGAATTATATAAAAGTTCTACTATAAGTTATCGAGAAACTTGAGACTATGTATTAAGTATTTCTGGGTTATCCTGATTCTGAAATTTACCTGGGAGAACAGTTACTCAATATCTAAATCACTTCAGAAGGTACAAAATCATGAAGGACACTTGCCTTATAAAATGAACAGGAGCAAAAATATTTAATAATGGAACCAAATAGTAAACCAAGAATTAAGTCCAAAATTTGATACAAAAGATTGCATTAGAGACCAATATTAGTAGGAAAAGGATGGTGTATTCAATAAATGACAGTAGGGCAATAAATTATTCCTGGAATAATTCCTGGAATTCATGCCATTTCATAACCGTACACAAAACTCAATTCAATATATATCAAAAAGTTAAATGTCAAAGTAACACTTTCTGTTCTAGTTTGCTAGCTGCCAGAATGCAATATACCAGAAATAGGATGGTTTTATAAAGGGGGAATTTAATAAGTTGCTAGTTTCCAGTTCTAAAGCCGAAGAAATGTCCAATTAAAACAAGTCTATAGAAATGTCCAATCAAAGGCATCCAGGGAAAGATACCTTGGTGCGTCATCTGCTAGCTTTCTCTCCTGGCTTCCAGTTTCATGACGCTCCCTGGGAGGCATTTTCCTTCTTCATCTCCAAAGGTTGCTGGCTCGTAGACTCTCTGCTTTGTGGTGCTGCAGCATTCTCTGCTCTCTCTGAATCTCCCATTCTCCCAAATGTTTCTTCTTTTATAGGACTCCAGTAAACCAATCAAGACCCACCCAAATGGGTGGAGACATGTTGCCACCTAATCCAGTTTAACAACCACTCTTGACTAAATCATATCATCCAGGGAGATGATCTGATTACAGTTTCAAACATACAGTATTGAACAGGGATTATTCTACCTTTATGAAATGGGATTTTGATTAAAACATGGCTTTTCTAGGGGGCATACTTCCTTTCAAACCAGCCCACTTTCATATTTAGGAAATATTACCAGAGAACAACTTTATTTCTTGTTGAGGAAATAATTTCTTGAACAAGATGCTAACCATTAAAGTAATGATTAAGCATGAACGATATGTTAACCGTAAAAGAGATGATTGATAATGTTGACTACATTAAAATTAAGAGCTCCTGTTTACCAAAGTACCATAATAAAAGTAAAAACAAGTCCTGGACTATGAGAAGTTATTTTTAACATATAAAACCTACAAAAGACTTCCTCTTGGAAATGTATAATGCTTTCCTGCAAATCATAAGAAAAGAGACAACCCAATTGGAAAGATGAGCAAACTCATAAAGCAATGTCTTTTGGTGAAATAATACAGAATGATTAGTAAATATTATATTCAATCCTGTTATTGTAAGAAAACTTCAATTTAAAAACCACAATGAAGTCCATTTTCTGAACAATTAAGTGTTAGAATATGAACAACTTTTACATTCTTGGACATCTCAGGCAAATCTGTAAATTGGTATAACTCATTTGAAAACATATTGGCCTCTTCTAAAATTAAGGTGAACATGTCTCATAATACAGCATCTCCTTTGTTAGGATATAGTATTTTCAAATTTTGATGAACCTGACCCACATTAAGGAATGCATTTTACATTGTGGTCCAAAACACCATACTTATATATATATTTACATTTGTACAGAAATACCTGAAAATTTTTTCATTAAGCAATATTTTATTCTATTCTAATTTCTTCTATTGCGTGCTATTTAAAAACATAAAAACCTGCTTGTTGATAGCAATTAAACTTATTTATTTAGGTTGGATCCACGGTATGAAAAGAATCACCATAGAGAAACTTTTGCACATGTGCATCAGTAGGAATCAAAAAAAAATTCCAAGGACCTTTGTTGAAGCATGCACTAAAAAACAAAAATTTGGAATGAACTCACGTGCTTATTGACAAGAGAATGGAAAAATAAATTGCTGTATATCATGGTGAAATTAATTCATTAGTAAAAATTAATGAACTACTCTATACACAATAACCTGTATGAATCTTAGAAGTGTATCGTGTGAAGGTCAATTTCAGATTAATACGTAGAGTATTTCTGTTTTCATTAAGTGTAAAAACAACAAAATTAAATAACATATTGTTTATAGATAAATACACTGAAGATAAGATCCTTGTTTAAATGATCCAAACAGTAGTTATTAATTGCCCCTGGTTGAGATGGGGCTGGGGTTGGGCTGATGGAAAGAATCTGGAAAGAGTACTCAAGGAGCTTCAATGGTATTTTTAATCTTCTAGCTATTAAGCTCAGTAATGAGTTGACTAGTGTCTTTTCTATGCGTTAAACACCCACACACAGACCCAGATATATCGTCAGTCTTTCATATTTATCAGCATTACCTAATACAAATTACACACACACACAAAATTGCCCAGGACTAAGAAAATGCAGATAAACCGTAGAGAAAATGTGTATTTGCATTCTCTTCCTTTTTAGTTATTGACTTATTTTCGTGATGGTTAGAGTGCTCCATCAAATGAAAGTGGCATGCGCTTCTGCTCTTGCAGGAATACCATATTTCTACAGGAAATGAGGAAATTCATACTCTTTGATATACTTAGATTCTTTTCCTGCTTGGCACCACTTTTGATAAAATGCGACGGCAAGAAGAAAACCTAGTATCATCTCTCAAGGGCTCTGACTTTTTCTTCGTTTTACACTTTAAAACATCTTTATTGGTTTTAAGGAGCTCTTTGGGGAAAACTATTAGGCAGTTGGCAGATATTCTGTTAAGACTGACCTTTATTTGCTTCTGAGCTGTAGCTGAGTTGGAAGCATCTCGGTTGTTAATTATTAGTAAAGATTTTGCATTTCATCAGTTTCATCCTGTTCTCAAAAGCATTTTACTTCAGGAAATCAGTTCTCTCTTGTTTTTTTTTTGAACTGCAGTGTTGGTATAATTAGTTAGGTTTGGGGAACATCTGTGAGATATTTCATCTTCATACCCAACTGTGGTATTTTGAGAGTTAATGATGTTAAGTGTAGAATTTAAGGCTAATTCTGTTCTATATAAGTCATTTTTTTTTTGGTATGAGTTAGGAATGTAGTTCCATTTAACCTGCTCTAAGTGAAGCTGAGATTAAACATCTTATAACTAATTCAATCTATGAGACAGGCTACAAAATCAAATGAAGCCTACTTTCCTTGTAGAAGTTCATTTATGTGTGACCTTGGGTATACCCAAAAGAGCTGTTATCAATGTGGGGCATGTACAAATCTGGATGTGTATGGATTATTTAGATGTGGAAACAGCAAAGTTGTCATCTTTCCAAAGTATTTTTGCTTTATTTCATATATTATTCCAAGAAAAAGTAGAAGCACTGCTAAAATAAAGTTTAATTTTCAGTAGAACCCTTACAAAGACTATTTAACTTATGGAACTACTTTGTGAGGAAGTCTTACCCTTGTGAGTTGTCTACCATAATTTAAAGCAATTTAAAGCTATCATGTGGAATGATATGAAAATTTGTCCATATTAAAATGTAATTAGCTTTTGTTTTGTAGTTTTAATGGGAAGTGCAGCATGAGTTTTATTACTATCTTGCCAGAAATAAAATTGTCTGCCCAGAACAATGTATGTTTCCCCTGCATTACATTTTTACTCTTAGCGAGGACAAAGGGTGGTCACAGCTTTTACATTGGGGTATAATTTTGATTTTGAGGGATTGCTTAAAGAAAGCTGATCCATAATTTGGTATGAGCTTGCCATAGGGTGTCCTAAATTTGTATACTTGTTTATTTTCCCTCTTATCCTTTAAACATATTTTTCAATCTTACTTTTGAATTGGAAGAAATTCATATTTATTTAATGATTTTTTATTTATTTAAATTGGGAATCCAGTTTTTGTGAAGAAACTCCTAGTCTTGCAATAAAAAAATCTGGATATCAAAAAATTAGCACTTTCTTTAGCCCATCAGAAGACTGATGTTACAGGGAAACCTAATAGATTAAAATTTCAGGAAAGAGAGGTACCTCCATGGAGAGACAGGATGCAAGCATGGACTTACCTGAAGTCAAACACAGAAAGAAGATGGGGTTACCATATGGAGATTCATATAAGAAAGATCCACGTGATATTTTAATAAGGTACAAAAAGCTGAGTGAGGCATAGAATGAGTGTATAGAACCCCTGGAAGGTGGAAACACTAGGGAGTACACACCTGCTCATGGGTTCACTGTCATTGACCTTCTATAGATGCTCACGTGGAAGGCTGGAGCAATGATGCACACCAGAGAAACCCTCCAGTGATGTTGCATACCTGGGATGTGAGAACAACTACTATTGAAGGAAAGGTAGAAAGCTCCAACTGTAACTTTCTCACGTAAAGAATAAAAATCTTTAAGACACTGAGGCAAGACAGTTAAATCCTGTCACCCCCAATGCATAGATGAAGATCAGCTGCAGCTAAAGGAAGGGAAAATGAAAGGTGGAGTGAAAAAGAAAACTCTGCAGGAGTGAAAGAGATAGTCCTAGGTTCAGACAATTAGAGAATTATTCACTGATGGTGGAGACACAAAATCACTGAGAAAGACTCCCTAAAATGGAGAAAAGATCATTACAATAGAGAACTCCCCTGCCCACGTGACCAGATTACCAAACACTATATATGAATGTCATCAGTCTGCCACTTTGAAGTGGCAAAATAGTAGAAACACATACCCTCTGACACAAAGATGTAAAAGGAAGACTGAAATCTGAGGGTGGATCCGATATTGAGGAAAAAACAAAGCAGCTCAACACAGTAATCACATGGTGATTCAAAAGGAATTTGAAACTAATGCACAAAAATTAAACTCAGTGATAACAAAAACTGAATTCACTTTACTTCTCACTAGCTTGACTCAACTTTGCACCATAAAGGTACAGCAGAAAAGGTGTAAACATTCTTAGGAATAAATGCTATTTGCTCCAAGCTCTGCTGTCCTACACAAATGTCCAAGTTTATAAACAATATATGAGACACACAAAAAATAAGAAAAGCAACACACTCCAGCAGAGACAAAGTAATTAGCAGAACCGGATTCAGATATGGGATGTAGGAACTATCAGAGTAACTATGATGAATATGTTGCAGGTGATAGTGGGAACTGGAAATTATGCATGAGCAAATAAGGAATTCCAGCAGAGAGATGAAAATTGTATGAAAGAATTAAGAAAATGCTGAAAAAAATGTTTAACAGAAATAAGGCATGGGTTCATTCTTCATTTGATAGAGTCATTCACAGCCAAGGAAAGAATAAGTGAACTTGGAGTTAGATCAATACCAAACTGAAACACAAGGAGAAAAACAGTTAACAAAAAGAAAAGCACATGTCCGGTAATGATGGTACAATGTCAAACTGCCTAGCCTATGTGTAATTATAATCCCAGGGGGAGAAGAGACAAAGAAGGGGCAGAAGAAATATTTGAAGATATAAGGGCTGAGAATTTTCCAAAATAATGAGAGACATCAAACAAAAATCTGAGATGCTCAGCTAACACTAAGCAGGATAAATTCTAAAGCAAACAAGAAGACAAAACCAAACAAATAGAAACAAAACAAATAATTAAAAACTCACCTAGACATGTCAAAGTACTGAAGATCTGCAATAAAGAGAAAATCTTGAAGACAGCCAGAGAAAAAAGGACACCTTACATAGAAAAGGAAAAAAAGAACAGAAATGATGTAAAATAAAATAAAAATAAAATATGACTGGGAAAAAAGAAAAGAGAGCATCAGTGAATTGTTGGACAACTTAAAGCAAGATAATATATGTGTAAATGGAGTACTCAAAAGAGGGTATGGTGAGGGACAGAATTTATTTGAAGAAATAATGGTTGAAACTTTGCTAAATGTTATGAAAACTATAAACCCACAAATCCAAAGTTGAATGAACCACAAGCACTAAAAACAGGAAGAATATTTCACATGGTCTTTCAACAATTATATGTCTTAAAGCCAGCGATGAAGAGAATATATTAAAAGGAATCAGCAGGGAAAAAGGCAAATTATGTATAAAAGAACAAAGATATGATTGTGCACAGTCTTCTCATAGGAAATAATGCATATGGGAGAAGAAAGAGTATAACAACATCTTTAAAGTATCAAAAGAAAAAAATGCTGTCTTCGTAGATCTTATATGCAGTGAACATTATTTTCAAAAACCAAAGAGCAGTGATGCCATTGGGAATGTCAGGACAAGAACATCTGAAAACTGCTCCCTCATAAAAGTAATAGAACACCAGAAAAATGGTCAAAATCAACTTTTCCGATGTCTGGAAATTAACCAAAGCTTTTCAACAATCTGAGGAGCGTTTATTCAAGAAAAAAAAAGGCGGAATCTGTTAAGAACAGTGAGCTTTGGGGCACTTTTAACTTGACATATTTCATTCCACTGTCCCCAGTTCCAAACTAGCTTTGAGAAGCAACAGTCCACAGTCATGGCATGTCTATATTTATATACTGGCATTAAATTATATTTCTTCTGCCATTTCATTCTCAGCATGTTTTTGTTTTTTTTTCATGGCAACCAAGCTTAAATGGTTCTGCTAGGTGACCAGCTCAATACAATTATAGCCATTTGCCTTATGCTCTTATTTGTCCTGTTAGAAAGCCCATATTTTTGCTTAAGAGCTTAATAAAGTTTGATCAAACTGTATGCCATTGTTTTAACTCAAAGCTTTTAAAAGTTATTTTGCAAGCAAGCAATATATATTTATATTCGCCATATAAATTACAAATCCAGTGTGGAGTTGCAGAATATATGAATTTTAAATATTAAAAAGTACATTATGTCTTAGTGGTGAACAAAAAGTGAAATATTATATAGCGTTAGGTAGAATATATGACATTGTGAAGCTCAGTACACTGCTGTATTTTAATTTTTCCTACTGAAGACTAAAGACAGAAAATAATCAATGAACATTTAAACATAAAGCATAGACATAATTTATGAATTTAAAAAAGTTTGAAATAGACAGTAGTGTGCTGGTTTTAATTTTGATACATACTACCCAATGCTGAAGAAGGAAATCTGATGGAAGAATATTTTGACCATCAGAGTGGAGGTAGGGTTCTCAAAGTAGCTTTAAAGACATGGAGGTGCAAATTATAAGGTCTTCATGCAGGATTGTAAAATGGCACTAAAATCTGGTGCAAGTCCTTTTTTTTTATATTTGCTTTTTTAAAATACAATTTTATTGAGATATATTCACACACCATATAATCCATCCAAAGTATACAATGGCTCACAGTATCATCATATAGTTGTGCATTAATCATCACAATCAAATTTAGAACATTTTCATTATTCTAAATAAATGAAAATTTATAAAAAGAACACCTAAAACATCCCATCTCCCTTACATCCCCATTATCTATCTATCTATCTATCTATCTATCTATCTATCTATCTATCTATCTATCTATCTATCTATCTATCCATCCATCCGTCCATTTATTTTTGTCTTTATTTTATTACTCATCTGCCAAGACACTGGATAACAGGAGTGTCAGTTACAAAGTTTTCACAATCAAACAGTGACGCCATAAAAGCTATATAGTTATACAATCATCATTAAGAATCAAAGCTATTGTATTACAGTTCAACTGTTTAAGGTCTTCCCTTCTAGCTATTCTAATACACTAGGAACTAAAAAGGAATATCTATATAATGCATGAAAGTAACCTCTGGAATGACCTCTGACACTATTTGAAATCTCTGAGCCAATGAAACGTTACTTTGTTTCATTTCTTTTCCCCTTTGTGGTCAAGAAGTCTTTCTCAATCCCATGATGCCAGGGCCAGGCACATCCCAGTGAGTCACCTCCCACATTGCCAAGGAGATTTACACCCATGCAAGTCATGTCCCATGAAGGGAGGTGGGTAGTGAGCTTATTTGCAGAGTTGGCTTGGAGAGAGAGGCCACATCTGAGCACAACAGAGGTTCTCTGGTGGGGACTCTTAGGCGTAATAATAAGTAGGCTTAGCTTCTTCTTTGCAGGAATAGGGTTCATTAGGGCAAGCCCCAAGAGCAAGGGCTTGGCTTATTAAATTGGTAGTCCCTGTACTTGTGAGAATATTGGGTCTTTTCCAGGGAAAGTTTAATATTTCCACATTTTTCCCCAGTTCCGGAAGAAGATTATGCAAATACATTTTTTTTTCTGCCCAAAACACTCTGGGATGTATTGAGGTGTTATATTAACCTGCACAAAAAATACAAGATCTCATTTCCCATTCTAGATTCCATGTAATCATGTTGTTTAAATAAACTGACCCATACAGGTTAAATTAGATAGTATGCTACAGAAAATATAAATTTTGTATCAAATAAGCATCTCTTCCTTTGGCCTCATACAGTAGTTGAAGTTGTAAAATACAGTGCATATCATCCTTTTCCCTGTATTGTGATTTGCCAATCAAATCCGTTTCATTACTGTCTGTAATTGAAGTCTGATCTCATTTTTCAGTTTCTTTAACAGTTGGTGCAAGTCATTTCAGCCAATGTGCACTGCCGTGTGTTCTGTGAAGCCACAGATGTTTTGTTATCACTATTCCAGAGGGAATAATATTGGCCAAGTATTGAACTGATTGGACCTTGCTTTCAAGGGAAACAAATTGTAAGGGTCCAGGATTTGTAAATTTATAGTTAAAAAAATACCATCTTGAAATATTTGAGTCCTTTCTACATTGAATGTTCTATTAGAAGTAAAAATAGAAGTGTCAGCTTCAACAACTCAATCTAATTTAAGGTCACATGCAAAATGTAGTCTGAAATCACAAACCCCAATGCATCACAAAACTGAAAAAGAATTAAAGCCTACTTATTCATTAAATATTTACTACAGCTCATGGCTTGATTTGATTAGTTTGTGTTGATTTCCTGGAAAGATAATATAAGTTTGGATTTATCTGTGCCCTGAGCTCCTGATTATTGTGGATCATTTGTTGTAAGCCTCATCTGAACTTGCAGATGTTTAACTGTTCCTCAAGCATTTATGACAAAACAAAGTGGGATTGTTTCCACAAGGAAGCAAGCAATTTGGCACCGTGTTCCTATTTTGAGCTAGTGAATTCTACTTGGCACAACAATGCTCTGAATTGCAAGGAGAACCAAACACATGACTTGTGAAAGATGTTAATATTTTGCAAATCCTACTGGGGAGAGATTTCTTTATTTCTGGACAACTGCGAAGACGGTCAGGTAACTTTCATAGCTGCTCCCCCACCTACTATATTCAGCTGTTTCAAATGGTGCCATTAACACAAACAATGACTTACATAGTGATGATATAGTGAAAGTTTTTGTTTGAACAGTCTCTGTCTCTTTCACACACAGACACATGGACATGCACACATATGCAGGCACACACATCCTCCATGAATTCTTTGAGCCTATTTCTACATTTTGGACACATTAGCCCAAGGTACTTTTTCTACACTTTTACGTACAGAGTACATAAACATAACCATTGATAATGACAATAAAAATTGGTAAGATAAGGGAAAGAACCAAGTACATCTCGTATTGTGTTTCCTTTATATATGCATATATTTCGGCATGGTCAACATGCAGACAAATGAGAATGGGAGATATATCGCAAATTACTGCATTATGGATAAATAAAACATGCATGCTCAGATCCACAAGACAACATAAAGACAGAGATTTTAGTAATTCTCTTTGCAGGACAGAAATAAAGTGAAGCTCCTGATAGGGTAGATGGGAATGTTACTCCCTTCTCCCACTAAATACTCTTTTTCTGTGCACATATTCTCCGTAGACCTTCATTTTTTGGTTTTTCCTGGTTGTTCAGCTTTCTGGATCTAACACAGCACAGAAAGCATGATGCATCTGAACACTTTAAACAATCATATCAATACAGGTTTTAGTTTTGAATTCTGTTACCTAGTTGAAGAGTTGGAAACCGAAATAACAAAATGGTACTGTTTTTATTCACGTCTGGAAGCTTGAAAATCTGTTTGTGTCTGCTCTACTGGTTATGCCTTTAAAACATTGTCACAACTGTGCTTTGGAAGAAATAAACTAGCAATAGCAGACAAATTACTAAAAGTTGCAAAATAAAAAAAATGAAAATAATTCACTATCATTTTAATTATGTCATTTCCCTTGCATCTGAATGCCAGTTTTTGAATGAAAAATGTAATATTGGAATTACAGGAATGAGTTATCAGTCATAAGCCTGAGTAGGCCCATGAAAAAATGTGTTGCATATGGGAATGTCATATGTTCATGATCTGGTGGAAAATTTTAGATTCACTGATATAGATTATATATATATATATGATTTGAACATTATATATATATATATTCTCCCTATTCTTTACCCCCACCCTGTCCTGAAATATTTTTTGATGATGGTAATATATGTATTTCATGGGCAAATAGCCAAGAATTAAGAAAATGGCAATAACAGTATATTGAATGGTTTTGAATTGCATTCTTTCAACATTTTCATATATTTACTTTTTATTATCCCTTAAAACCACAAATAAAATAAACAGATATTTCTTTTGATGATAGCCCTTTCCCTACTGACCATATTATTTGTAAATCTTCTATTAATATTGCAATCTTCCCATTAGTGTAAGTAAACATCTTGGAAGTAAAAGTTATAAATTGAGTTTTCAGAGACTTGTTAGTACCTGGCATTTTGCTAGCTCATTTGAATAAATGAACAGTGATTTGACACTCAAGTGTTTATCTGCTCCATATCACAGCCAATGCAAATTCTAATTGTATCAGTGTTGGCTGCATAGATGGACTATTCCATTTGTTCTCCCAGATTCAGTCTCTCTCCTTCTCCGTGGACTGTATCAGTAGGTTCTTTTGCCCCCTAGCTTCAGGGTCGCTTTGGGCTGTGGGGATCCCTAGCAGGAGATCTGAGGAAGGGAGGAGAGTGAGGTCAGGATACCTATTACCTCAAGTCACTGAGGTAGCTCTGACTTTGGCTGGCTGAATCCTTTCACTCGAAGATCACAGGTGACCCTCTCAACAAAGTCCTCTCCTCTCTCTAGGTTCCAAGAATGGTTTCCTCCTCTTACTCTGCCATGCCTAAAGGAGGGGATCGTTTCCTGCGATGCTCCACTGTCTCTTGAGGTCTCCCTACAACCCACCCACACCTTTACAAACAGTACAGTTATTAAATGCACCTTAAATTACCCAATCTAATTGCGCCTTCTGTTTCCTGCCTATACCTTATCTGATACACTAATTTCAGTGGAATAAGTTCTGAAAATAGAAAATGTTTTTGATGTTGCCAAATCATGTCGACTTAATTTTAATCTATTATTTTAATGTTATTCATGAAATTATAACTTTTGTTCCAGCAAGAGTGTGATGTATTTATAAAAACCAATTCCCTAACGGCATCTAAAATTGTAGCTCTTTGACAATTTTCACCTTAAGATAAAGAAGCAAACAATCCATGATGTTCAGCTGAACTGTAACAATGAAGTTTCACTCAGATAGATCCAACAGAAGTATCTGAAGTGTGTTCCAACCCAACTCAACCTCGAGACCAAAGAACACACCGGGCAGAATATTACCCATGAGTTTCAGGTGGGATTTACTACCAGGAGGTTTCCCAACGGTGACCAGTTGGGAAATGAACGTTCTCACTCCCAGGCAAAAACTAAAGGCAAGGAGCATGCCAAAAGGGCGGCTTCTAAAATTTAACAGAGTCCCGCGAGATTTTATTAGAATGGGGTTTCAGCAGGCTCTTGTGAGATTTGGTTCAGCAGAATCTCGCAGGAGTTGGTTACCAACAATGATTGGTGGATGGGTTGGGGGTGGAGTTTTACATTCTTGTCCCATCTTGTAGGCAGCTGTGTGCAGTGAAAGCTCTCAAAATGGGGGAGGGGGCGGGGCCTGGGCCATGGGTCTTTGTAAAGCTACTGCGGTATGTTTCCCCTTGCCTGCTCCAATTTGTTATAGCCCTGGCTTCGCCTCTTTTTCTCTCTCCATAGTGGTTTCCTTGTGGTTCTTTGAACATGCCACAGTGTTTTTATACTTGCATGAACTATTTCTCCTTAAATCTTTTTACAATTCTCTCCACATTACTGGAAGTCTCAACTCCAATGTCACCTTCCAGAGACATCTTCTGTCCTGTCTAAAATAGCCATCCACCACCCATCATCCTATGTACCTACAACTAGCTTGATTTTATCTCTAGCATTTCCACTATCTAAAAATATGTTATTCTATGCTCTATTACAAGAAGCCCTGTCCCTCTTAGCTGTCACCAGCTCCCTCTGTCCTTTCTGCCCCCAACCATTGACAACCACTGTCTGTCTCTAAAAGTTATCTATTGTGGATATTTTTATATAAATGGTGTATTTGTCAGGATCTAACAGGACAGAACAATGGTTGTTTGATTTCTGTCAAATCATATTAATTTTCAGATTTCCCTTTATGTAATCATAGTCTTCTTGAGGAATAATAGAAAGCAGTGTCTTCAGATGAAGCATTCTTTTGCTTAGCCAGGACTTTGTAGAAATTCTACCTGTTGGCTCTCCTGATTGTTAGTTCCACAGTAGAGATTAAAATACCCCCTGCCATAACCATAAAGGGTCTAACACACAGAGTTCAAGATGATGCAGATTATTTCATTATGTCCAAACTAAGATGAGTGTTCTGGAAAGAATTGAATGGAAGCAGATTAAATGAAGAGTAGGTGTTAAAAATTGGAAGAAATATGCTGTTATTTATGATGGCGTCTCTCCTTTCAATTAATAATATAATGGACTTTTAATTAATCATTAAATTGTCTGGTGTTCATGGATTGTTTTATTGGAGCTAAATTCTGCTTTTAGTAGATCTGAGAATTAGAAAATAGTGTGGAATCTAGAGTACTTTCCTGAAGCAAGGTTGCTAAATATAACAAAAATAATCTTTCTAGCTCTGGACATCTTCAGACCCTTGCTGCTGACTACTGCATTATTTTGAAAGTTTAAACTAGAACCAGGATAGAAAAAAGAAAATATAAACTATCAAGCATGTGTTTTCCTGTTTTTAAGAGTCTAAATTCACTGTTCTTTAGAGCGAAGTCCAGGATTTTCCAAGATTCCCCTCCTGAAATATTTCTGGTATTTTACAAGTAATGCCCAATTCTACAAACATATCATGACACATTCCATAGACATAACTTCTCTGTGCTAGAGGTCAGCTCTGTACAGCCCATTGCCAATTTTTGTAAATAAAGTTTTATTGGAACACAGCCACTCCCAGTTATTTAGAGTAATTGCAACAAAGACTTTATAGCCCACAAAACCAAGATTATTTACTGTTTGACTCTTTACAGAACAATTTGCTGACTGTTGTTTCAGTTTGCTAAAGCTGCCAAAAGGCAATTTAACAAATCTGGGTTGGCTTTTTTTGTTTGTTTTACATGGGTAGGCACTGGGAATCAAACCCCAGTCACCGGCATGGGAAATGAGAACTCTGCCTGCTGAGCTACCGTGGCCCTGGGTTGGCTTTTAATAATGAAGATTTATTAAGTTGTAATTTGTAGTTCATAGGCTATGAAAATGTCCAAGAGGAAGATACCTTGACTCTGAAGAAAGGCAACTGGCATCCATGTTCCTCTGTCACATGGGAAGACATGTGACAGTGTCTGTGGGTCCCTTGCTCCTGGGCTTTTTTGCTCTCAGCCAGTTCCAGTGGCTTCTCTCTGAATATCTGTACGTCTTGGCTTGCTTCTCCAGGCACACCTCTCTGAGCTCTTTGTGTCCTGCAGGTCTCCTCTCAGTGTCTCCAGGATGTCTCTCTCCCTTTGTGTCTTTCACTTGGCTTCATTTCTCTGCTCTATATTGGCTTTCTCCAAAAGGTCTCTGGGTGTTTCTTTTCTCTCTTAAAATTTATGGCTCTCTCACATAAAGGCCCATGGAAAAGATTAAGACCCATCTTGAATTGGGTGGGTCAACTCCCCATGGAAACAACCTAACCAAAAAGTACCAACCAACAATAGTTCTGCACCTACAAGATTGGATTAAAAGGACATGGCTTTCCTGAGTACATAACAGTTTCAAACCAGCACACCTGTGCTCTATGCTATGGCACCAGGCCCCTCTGCTATGCCTCTGGCACTGTCCTTTTATCACCTCTTGAGTCCTGCAGCATCCTGAGATTCTCACTTTGGAGAAGGCATAAGCCATTACCCAAGATCCATGCTAGGACCGCACAGAAATATTTAACAAAAATGTATGAACCAGAACTCTTATGGTGGCTTACCCTGGGCTGGAAGAGTTGTGACTAAAATGTAATGTTCTGTTTACATTGGTATGTTCCATTGGTGAATGTTCATCACGTTACACACTTTTCAGATGTGTAAATATCACAATTCAATAAAAGTTAAAAATAACATACTGAGAGCTTGTATATAAAGTGAAGTATAGGACTGACCGAAATGACTGAAAATTAAGCAAATGAAACAAATTTCAAACAAGATTCTATTTCTCTTAGTCATAGGCCATACTTCTCCATTTGGGACAATAGCTCTATTACTTTTTTACTTACAGGTGAAATTTTAACTTAGTATATTCTGAGAACAGAAATATGATTAATATATTTTAATTGTTTATTAAGAAATATCCTCACATGTACAGTCCAACCATGTTATACAATCAGTGGCTCACAGTATCATTGCATAGTGCATATTCTTCACCATGATCATTTTTAGAACATTTGCATCACTCCAGAAAAAGAAATAAAAGGAAAAAAAAATGAACTCATGCAGCCCATATGCTATATCCCTTCCTCTCATTGATCCACAGTATTTCACTCTATCCAATTTTTACCCATTATCTTCCCCTATTATTTATTTATTATCCTTATTTATTTATTTTTACTCATCTGCCCATATCCTGGATGAAAGGAGCAGCAGACACAAGGTTTTCACAATCACCGTCACATTGTAAAAGCTGTAGCATTATACAATCATCTTCAAGAATCAAGGCTACTGGAACACAGCTCAACAGTTTCAGGTATTTCCCCCTAGCCACTCCAATATACCATAAACTAAAAGGGATATCTACATAATGTGTGAGAATAACCTCCAGGAAAACCTCCCAACTCTGTTTGAATTCTCTTAGCCACTGAGAATTTATTTTGTTTCATTTCTCTTTCCCCCTTTTTGGTCAAGAAGGCTTTCTCAGTCTGATGATGCTGGGTCCTGGCTCATCACCGGGAGTCATGTCCTATATTTCCAGGAAGATTTAACCCCCTGGGAGTCATGTCCAAGTAGGGGGGAAGACAGTGAGTTTACCTGCCGAGTTGGCTTAGAGAGGCCACATCTGAGCAACAAAAGAGGCTCACCAGGGATGACCATTAGGCATAATTATCAGTAGGCTTAGCTTTTCCTTTGCAGGAATAAGTTTCATGGGGGCGAGCCCCAAGATTGAGCACTCAGCCTACTGAATTAGTTGTGAGAATATCAGAAATTCTCCAGATGGGGAAGTTCAATATTTCCTCCTTTTTCCCTTATCCCCCAAGGGAACTTTGCAAATACTTTTTTATTCTCTGCCCAGATATGTCAGGGCATCACACGAACCTGTACAAACCAACAAGATCTTGCACCCTATTCAAGATTCCATGTAATTATGGTATTCAAGTAAACTGACCATACAAGTTAAATTAGATAATGTACTACGAAAAATATAAATTTTGCACCAAATGAACATCTCTACATTGGATCTCACAAAGACATTGAATTTGAAAATATGGGCCATATCATCCTTTACCCTGTATTCTGATCTACCTTTGTCCTATCCAGATCAGCTTCATTCATATCTCTAGATAAAGTCCGATCATTTTTTCAGCTTTTTAACAGTTGTTGAATGGGATAATGCTGACTTTCATAGCTTCAGTGCTCTAATTTTGAGTCTCAGGTGACACATAAATACCTAAAGTTTCAGGGAATGACCAGGATATAGACAAATAGCTCAGTATCTCAGAATTTAGTCATAAGAGTTACAACTCCTAAATATATGTGACTGCTGTAAGAACTTACAATTTTTGAACCTTTACAATACGCCCCAACCTGAAAACAGAAATATTATTAATTTAATTATAATTTTTCAATATAATATAATCTTTAATCACAGGCCATGCTTCTCTGTTTGGGCTGCTCCTTTTTCTCTTTCTCTTTAGTCAGAGTTGGGAGTCAAAGTTCCTGTGGATCTTTCCTAACTAGGAATCTAGGCTTCTTACTCTTGGCTTTTCCCAAAGAAAGAGGGAAATTCTTTTTTCCCCCTCATCTCGTTAAACCACATAATATTCTCTCCAATAATACAGTGGCAATGCAAATAAAGTCAGGCTCTTATATTACTATGCAGAACAATTTAGTTGCTGGTTGTCTTGATCACCCATTCCCTGTAAGAATTTTCCTTTACCGTGCAATAACCAAAATAGCTACACAAGTGCCCCTCATCCCCAAACAAAAAAGGCAAGAGTTATTGCCCTTTAAGTTGTCCTCTCTCATCTGCTGAACAGCTAATGTGCATTTTGGCAGCTTTGAAATAGTCATTTGCCTACCACAGGAAGCCCACAGATCTGGAATCTGAAGGAAAATCACCAGTGGAGTGCCAGCACAAATTTAACAATCAATACTATATCCTTTGTGATGCTCTGCTTCTTGTTTTGTATGAGTTTGTTCCTTGGTAGCTTTCAAGATGAGGTTTTCTAGGCAGGCAACTCTTCTAGGGTACAGTGCCCCAAATAGTCTGACAAATACCACTGCATTTGTATGAATTACTTAACTACATGCACACTGATGAAAACAACACTTGACAACTTTGTCCACAATTTAAACAGAGATGGTTTTCCAATTGCTACCATGGGAAAAAGAAAACTAAAAATAGCCTGATGAAGAAAGAAACAAACAAAAATACTTTAGTAAAATCAAACTAATAATGGTTCACTCTGAGGCTGTTTCCCTTAAGCACTCTTGGTTCGTCAAAGCTTAAACCCATGGAAATTGGATCGGGAACCTTTAAGGATTCTTGTGCTGGGAAATTGCTCCACATCCACCCACCTCCAACCCCCAACCACATACACTATTTTTTAAGAACTTGTTCTCCCATAAGTTCTAACTTTCTCCCAACTTGGCTGCGTAACCCTCCGTCCTGGCTTTATCTGCTATTGATTGGGTGCTTCCTTGGGAAGTTGCTTTAAAAAATTGTTTATTTCCCTCCTGTGCCTTTGGCCCATAGTCTTGCAAGAGGGTTCAGAGATCTGTAGTGCTCCCATGCCTAGAGTTCTTCTCTAATTTCTGGGCACAAATAGCTAAGTCTCCCTCTCTCTTGCTTTTTTTCCTTAATGAATTTGGGAAAGCAGGAGTTGCTGCTTTAATCTTCATCTCATTTCATCTCTAACAAAGCTGTTAATTGTTGTCTTTGTAAATGAGTGTTCTTCCAGGCAGGTTGTTTAGAAGTACAAATAGTGCTGTTATATAAAATGCTTTTATATTTATGGGTATGAATTCTCACAGCCTGAAGAGCCCTGCTCAATGTGGAGAAACATAGATGTTAGGCATGACCTGCAAATTACATGTCATTCTATAATTTAATGTGATTGCATTGCTTGCGTTCCTCTTCATTATCAGCACCTGTGCTATAGATGTGGCACTGCCACAAAAATAATGCAATAAAAAAGTCTCTGCTTACAAGGAGTATAATGGAGAAGTTAAGATTTAGGGGCTGATTTGGATTACTGAATCATTATATAGATATTCCTTTTTTACTTTCTGGTATATTAGAGTAGACAGAGGGAGATACCTGAAATCTCTGACCTGTAATCCAGCTGCCTTGATCTCTGTTAATGATTATTTAACTAGATATAGCCTTTATCTTGTGATTGTTAAAACCCCTTGACTGACCCTCACTTTACCCTCTTATCCTGTTTTTCAACTCTAGAGTTTTATGATCACTAAGACAGCCACTAATGTTTATTAGTGAAATCCCTTAAGTCAATCTAGAAGTAACACATCCCAAGTTCAAAATTGGATCTAACCAAAATTGGCCCACCTGACATCTGCAGTCACTCAGACTGACATGGCCTTCAGTCAGCCTAGAACTAACACACCCCCCATTCCAAACTATCTTGTTATATGGAACTGAATTGGACCAAAATAGGCCTGCCTGATATATACAGTAGCTTAAACTTCAACCTATTAGTGACCTATACCTTATTATAATACTAAAAATCACACCTGTCGTCATATTAAGGCCACCAGTTTCTTACATATGTTCTGTGACCATGCATATAATCAAGGCCCAATAATTAGATCATCTCAAACCATTGTGCTCATTATCCTAAAACCTAACCATCTTTTGATAGTATAAAGCTATCAGAGCTACTGGCATTCAGAGAGACAGATTTTTAAACCAATAGGCCATCTGATCTCCTTTTCATGCTTATCAGTAAACTATCTCTTTAAAACCCTGGTGTCTCAGGATTTGAAAGCACTGGGCAGAGAACCCACTGCTTTTGTTCGCTACCAGGAGCTCAGTTTTAAGGTGTTGCCTAGTTGGAATTCTAATAGGGACTGAGTTAGTAACCAACCATCCTGGTGTCCACAGAACTCAGGGGTTTTCTAGGATATGGGCTATCATAGTAAAACCAGGAGAGCTGGGTGAAACAAGGACAGGTAGTCAACCTCTCGGAAAGAATGGTTTACGCTTTTTAATACTCTTTCCAAAACATGGTTCTGAAATCTTTTGGAGAAACATATAATATAAAGATTATTAACATAGTATGAAAGTAACTGTCCTGCTGCAGCCAGACTAGGGGTCAACTAACTTTTCTTACCAAGGGCTTTGTGGGTCAT
This sequence comes from Myrmecophaga tridactyla, assembly GCA_004026745.1. Lineage (NCBI taxonomy): Eukaryota > Metazoa > Chordata > Mammalia > Pilosa > Myrmecophagidae > Myrmecophaga > Myrmecophaga tridactyla. The sequence continues at coordinate 37,612 of PVIY010003936.1, read as the reverse complement.
GTAGTGTGATAGTTTGGAATGATTCTGTATGCTAGGAAAGCCATGTTTTAATCCTGATCTTGTGGAAGCAGCCATTTATTTTAATCCCTATTCAGTGCTGTAGTTTGGAAAGTTGATTAGTTTATCTCCACAGAGTTGTGACACACCCAATTGTGGATTTTAACCTTTGATTGGAGGACTGGAGGGAGAGGTGACTCCACCCATTCCACATGGAACTAGTTTACTGGAATCGTTTAGAAGAGGAAACATTTTGAAGAAAACTTCAGAGCCAGGAGAATGAGGAGAGCTCACACAGCCAGAGACCTTTGGAGATGAAGAAGGAAAATGTCCCTGGAGGAGCTTCATGAAATAAGAAGCCCAGAGGGAAAGCTAGCAGACATCACCATGTTCACCATGTGCCTTTCCAGTGGAGAGAGAAACCCTGAACATCATCAGCATTTCTTGAGTGAAGGTATCCTCTTGTTGAAGCCTTAATTTGGACATTTTTATGGACTTGCTTTAGCTGGGACATTTTCACGGCCTTAGAGCTGTGAACTTGCAACTTAATAAATTCCCCTTTTAAAAAGCCATTCTGTTTCTGGTATATCACATTCCAGCATCTGGCAAACTAGAACACATAGTTTCTGTTGCAACTACTTCACCCTGCCATTGTAGCTCTAAAGCAGTCACAAACGATATTTATCTTAATGGATGTGGCTGTGTTGCAATAAACTTCATTTAGAAAAAAATGGACATGGGCCTAATTTGGCCTGTAGGCTGTATTTTGCTGACCTTGGATCCAAACTCCTCTTATTCTAAAATTGTCTACCACATTCTGTTCACATATGTTTAGATATATACAAATTGGTATCACCATTGGGTTTACAAGTCTTCTCAATCTTGCTGCCATCATTTTATAGAAGAGGTGTCATAGAATGTAAAAGATCCAAGGGAGAAGATAGGAAAATATAGAGTATAGGGTTACTATAATTAAAAATATATATATTGAACTAGGCTACTACCTAGAATCCAGTAACACTTTTACCTCTTGTCATCTGCTAAGGTGCTTATTGATATAGAAGTCTGAGAAGGAAGAGCTGTGATTTGGAGGTGACTATATTTGCCATATACTCCCATGTAGCCCACATCATTTAATCATTTTAATTGTGTTCCATAAATCTGACTTCCTTCATTCAGGAACTCATATTCATCCTGAGATATGCTTCCCAAATCCAAGATGCAAGTAGTGGCTCCTTGGAGAACAGCAGCCCAAATGCTCAAGCTCCTCCCCCTCTCTGTGCAGCCAAAGCCACAAGTGGCTTCTTTGTTCCTCCTACCTGCCATGCTCCTTCCTGCCACAAACCTTTGTCCCTGCTGTTTTTTCTGCTTCGGAATGTTCTCTCCCCATTTTGGTCAAAACTGACCATCCTTCAGATTGCAGCTAAGGTGTAGCTTTTCAGGAAAACCTTCCCTGACCTCCCTGAATAGGTAAGACCCCCGATTGTAGAGTGTTCCCTTTTTTCCCCTTTGGTTTAACGTTTGTCACAGCTGCGATTTTATGGTCGATATGATTTTTTTAAGAATGTCTGTCTGCACCTCTGTGTCTCTATGTTGTAGATGCTAAGAGGGCAGGTTTCACACCTGGTTTTGTTACCACTTTATCCCCAGAGCATAGCACCATACCTGATACAGAGCATTTGATAAATACATTGAAAAAAAGAATATTGAGGGAATTAATAAATGAGATTTCCTTTGCAAAAAATAAGAAATCAAATAGATGGGATGATTTCTTTTAGTACAGTCAGTCAATTAGAGAAGGAATTTTAGCTTCCATTGTTATGTAAATGTTAAAAAAAACTGTTTTCTAGACACTGCTGGACAAGAATCTCTTTGATTTTTCATTATTATGCCCACTAATAGAAAAACATGGATTAGTAGAGAAAATGTTTCAGTTCCATAGTGGGTTTTTATCATGATAATGTTCAATGGTGTGGGAAACTGCTAAATTAACTAAAGTTTATTACTGTAGTCCTGCATTATTTGCAGATCAAGATATTGACAACAGGTATCATAATTATAGCTTAATCTTGTTTTTCCTTGCTGGGACTGCCATTAGCATTTTTTTTTCTTTTGTAAAGATGGATGTTGCATAAGGTACTGTTTTTCTGTCATAGTAAAAATTTGAAGCTGTTTCCATATACAGTATGAATGTGAAGCTGCCATTCATCATGGATTATCAATCATTATGTACATGTGTCAATTAAGGAGTGTTTGTGTTAAGATTGCTGTGTAGTGCCAGCACCATGCACAACCACCTGACAGAAAAGTTGAGAGGGCATCTATTGGCCCCATCTGAAAAATTACCATACTTTTCCCTAAAAAATCTCTGTGGTGAATAATCAAAACAGATCTGAGGGTTTTGCTTGATTTTCCTGTGCTGGTGTTTTTAGCAATCATGCCATCTTTTCATGTACTTAATTTAGGAGGAGCTGGGCTTAAATTTTGCTTGTCAAGTCATTACAAGTCAATTTAGGTCAGTGATTCTCTACCTTGTCTGCATGTTAGAATCACCCTGGGATCTTTATCAAACACCATTGACTGCGTACTACCCTTGTAGAATCTGATTTAATTAATTTGGGATATGGCCTGGGCAGTGGGATTTTTGAAACTTTCCCTAGTAATTCTAATGTGCAGCCATGTTTTAAAATAAAAAAAGAACAAACGTAAAAACCCACATATTGATACAGGCAAATTCTGAGGGACTTTAGAGAAAATTGAAAAGAACAAGGTCCTCTCTGTTTGATGCTGATTTGCCATTTTATTACTCTGTAACTGCTTTTGCAGAATTGTTCCCCAGACTAGCGCCATTGGCTGTGTGTGTGTTAGCAGCGCAGAATCATTGGGTGTGTTAGAAATGCGGAATCTCAGTTCCATCCTGGACCTGCTAAGTCAGAATCTGCATTTTAATGTAATCTTCAAGTGTACATTAACATTTGAGAAGCGTGTTTATCAAGCACCTTATTTTTCTGTTGCTGTGTTCTTTCAAGTCTCTTTTCAACCTGCTTGTCTTCCGGTATTGATATTGAATGGATGTCAGATATCATTGGAGTGGATGGCTGATGTTTTGTGTTTTTTGTTTTTGTTTTTGTTTTTGCTTTTTTTGAAACTAGCCTATTATTTATTCTATGTCCCTCCAATTGAAGCTTCTTTTTAAATCAGAAATTGCCTAACCACCATGTAAATTCTGAATTCCCTTTAATATAAATATGTCTAATTATGAAAAAATAATACCTTTTATATATAATTTCCAAAAATTATATAGGGCAAAATTCCCCTAGTGGTGAGTACTGGATTATGCTTTAAGTCATTTAAATACATGTTTCAAATTCTGGTCCATTTCCTTGCTGTAGGATATTTCTGGAACTCAGTAACTTTTTGTTCTGGAGACTGAAGTTTCAAAGATAAAACACTTTTGTATGCTTCTGATATTTTATCTTGTTTTGAGCCTTCAACAAAAAAGCATTCTCTAAAGACTCACTATTTAGCTGCGAAGAATGCCTTGGAGATCTCAGTCACACTTCTATTACAGAAAGAGAGGAATTGCATCTGTCTGTATATATGATTTTGTTATTTAAACCAGTCCAGTAAGAAAGCCATTCTGATGCAGCCTTATAGAGCATTGCACATTATAGTTAAATGGATCAGTAATAATACATTTTGAGTAGTTCTACCTCTTAGTTCTTGAATTAATTCTAGAGTATTTTCTTGCATGCTGAGTCAGCACTTATCAATAGTAATGATTCCAATCTAAGCTGGCTTTTTATTTGCTCAACTCCTTTCCCTTGATAGAACCCTTATGATTGTGTTCTGTAGTGTAATTTAATAGGAATTACAGGGAACAAGCTTGCCTCATATGCTGTGATGACAAAAAGTAATTGGTTTATCATCATATTTCTGGAATTCAATGACTTTTTGACCCGGGATATATTCACTGATAAGGAAGCAATGTGAGTTAGCAAGTGCCTAGAGATTTGAGCATTATATGTCTTCAATATGGTTTTCTCACACATCTTGTGACAGTTTGCAACAGTTGTTTAGTTGCTGATTTTATTGTTTACGATGTAGTGCTAGTGGATAATATTTTGTGCAATTCAGATTTGTCATACATGGAGACACAGGGGCCTTTTGGAAAAGGAAAACATTTGGCAGAAGTGGGAGACTTGCTTTGGCTTTTACACTAACCTCAGCGTTGGTTCACCTTGACTAGTCAGTCTGGATAAGGGTAAAGGTTTGGTTCCCTGTAGTGTAAGACCTGAAATTTGGATGCAATATTTAAATGCTGTCTTGATACTTTTGAACCTCACATGGCCCCAAAGGCCCAGCTGTGAGTTCCTCAGCAATTTCCAGATATGCCTCCCACTCAGGGGAAAGGCCATCCAGCTGCCTAGTTCTGCTATCAGCTGGACCAGCTGGACTCAACTTGGTTCTAACCTAATAGGCTTCACTTCCCTGCCAGCCCATGGAATTATTCAAACAAGCCAATTGCGGGAGCCAAGGGAACCCCACCCTTCTGTCATGACAAAGCCTGCCTCCCACTGCCATCGTTTGTACACTTTGTATGTGAGTGAACTACCTGCCTCCTCTACCCTGTGGCCCTAAATGGGCCTCCTCTCCCAGGCTGTGAGGATATATGATAAAAACAACTGAAGCCAATCTTATCTGTACAGTGTTGGGTATCAGGTGTTTGGCCATCTCATTCTTTTTTGGGGAGGGGGATGCCTCCTTCAGCAATGCAGGTAGTCAGAACACTGTTAGAAGAATGTTTCACTTAATTATATAATGTAACTTCTTAATCCTAAATCTCTTATGTCTTTCATGAAAGGAATAGTTCCTGGCCATGTCATGTACCACTGGGAGTAAAACTTGTACTTCATTTCATGATTTGTGAAACTTGGTGTTCATGTTGCCCAACCCTTTTAAACAACTTTCCTCTTATCATGCCTTGAGTTTGAACCTTTACCTTCTTCTCATTTCCCCCATTAAATCATACTTGAATTCTTGTCCTCTGCCTTGGTGTCTTTAGAATGAAGATTTATTTGGATTGTGGGCCTGTGCTATCTTAGTTTGCCAATCAGTTTACCTAAACTTGCTTATTTCACTGCAATTCTTAGGATCCCCAGGCTAGACCTCTGTGCCCCAGGTTCCTGCTGGTATGGGGGGAACTGGATGTAGTCTACCTGGCTAAGGATTTTTGATCTTTTGCTTGGGTTGAGTTGATGGCTGAAATGTAAGAAATGAAGCAGCAAAGCAATAAAATTTGATCTTAGAATGTTTTCTTTTTTAGCTAAAGGCTCTTCAGGAGACTTAGGTTGTATTCCTGGCCTCACTGATGTGAAACACAGTGAGATCAACCACATTTTAGAGCCTCTTTAGGCTTTCTGAAAATGATGAGCAATGCCTATGATAAAAAGGTGAACATGATCTCTAGTGGTTTTAAGCTTCACCATGGTTTACTGCCAATTCGCTTTTAATTGCTCTGTCTTGACTCCCCCGCTAAACATTTATAATAAGGGGGAGAACTTTTTTCTGATTTCTGTGAATGGCTTCCCTTTTGCAGCTTCTAAAGTTCTGGTTTATGTAAACTGTCTCAAATAGACCCATCCCAGTTCTAGAATTAGGGACAGGGGACCAGTGTATTCTTATTCAAGTAGGAGCCTAATGTTCTCCAACCTCTTGTCTATTTCTCAGAAGCTGGCTCTGGAAGTCACAGTGGAAAGGGAATTCCTTCCCATCAAATGCACTTTTAAATTTAAATTTAAATTTAATTTAAAATGCGCCTTTCATTTGAGAGATTTACCTCCAAAATTCAGATGTCTCATGATAGTATGCTCTGGCCTAAAATCGTTGTGATAAGCCAGAGCTTAGCCCACTTGCTGCCTAGGTCAGAGCCGATAGCAGTAACTTCAGGTGGTTAGCAGGCATGATTCTGCATAATTACAGAACCTAAAAATTCAGAGCACCTGAGGGCATCTTTTTCAGGTACTGTCTTAGGTACTTTACATACATTATCATATTTAATCTTTACAACTGAGTTGGTATATTTACTTTCTCTTGGCATACAAGGATTTTTAGCCTCAGAAAGGCTGCAAAAGTTCACCCATTAAAACTTCACCCAGGTACTACCTGATGGGACTAGTGTTAGACCCAACGGTTGTCTAAGTTCTAGAGCCTAAGCTCTTCGCCATTGTGTAAGTGTGTGCTCCTGGAAGAGCTGAGGAGGCAGATGAAAGAAGACCCCAATTGGAAAAGCTTGCATCAAAGAACCTCAGTTGTCTATTACAACATTTTCAGAATGCTGAAGACCATCTGCAGGGCTTCCAATCAATCATCACCATAACTATTTGTTCTGGGCTACAGTTTCAGTTGTCTGTTGCTGTGAGGATATTCCATGGACTTAAATCATGAGCATGTTGGTTGCATCCACAGCTGATTACATCTGCAGTTGGCTAAGGGGAGTGTCTTCTGCAATGAGTGACACTTAATCTAACATCCGAAGGCTTTTAAGGAAAATTCAGAAGAGAGAATCTTTTTCTTTTCTGCTTCAGCCAGCCAACCTCTCCTGGGGAGTTCGTTGATGACCTTCAGTGGAGTGCCAGCTCATGGCCTGCCCTACAGATTTTGAACTCTTAAATCCCCATGTTGCATGAGACACTTTTTATAAATCTCATATTTACAGATATCTCCTGTTGGTTCTGTTTCTCTAGAGAACCCTGACTAATAGAGCTTGGTACTGGGAATGGTTCATAAGAAATAGAATCTTAAAAATGGGTTTTTACAATTGGTTTTGTACTCTAGTTAGACTCAAAGTCACTAATGACTCTATTTTCAATAACCAAGATGGCCCTGACAGTCCATGAGGTGAGTTGGCAAGAGAGATACACAAAATATAACCATTTGATCCTGCTAATTGCACGCTTATAGGAGGTAAGGCTCTGGGCAGGAGTGGTTTTTTTGTTTGTTTGTTTTTTGTTTTTCATTGAAATGCTTATTTTTAATGTTCTTTGGAACCCACCTGCCCCAATGCCTCCTTTTAATAATACAAGATTGGGTGAGAGTATTTTTGACATCTTAACAGAATGTTATAGAATTAAGAGGTATAATGATGTTGGCTGGTTGTTGTTAGAAATGCTGCATACAGTTAAATTTGAGGGAAAAGGATGAGCTGAAATCTTCAAATTTGCAGCTTAGGCACCATACGAAAGATGTAAAAGTTTCTATGAGTGTCCCAAAGCAAAATCTTATTTCCTATTGTAGCAGGCTTGAGATCTCTGAAAATCAGGCCCAAACAGGAGAAAGTGATGATGGCTATTTGCTTGTGTGTCGTCTTTTCATTTTATTTACTAGAAGTAATTATTATATAGCATAATGAATCTCTCACCAAAAATAATATGCCTACCATTAGAGTTTTAACTCTTTTCCCCCAATAGTTCCTCAGTGGAGGAAATACTAATGTTAAGGAGAGGGGATAAAAAGAGGAAGTAATAAAAAGATTTAAAAGTCCTTTTTAAAATCATATTATTATTATTTTCATTAAAAATTCGCTAAGACAAATAAGTCTAGAAATTCTATCAAAATCTTCTAACTGTGGAACGTGGCCCACAGAATATCCAGCCTCTTTGCCTAAACTTTGCTTTCATCATTCCTTGTTTTTAGGGATACAAATAAAAATGAAACCAAAATAAACCAGAAACAAAAGAAAAGCAATGGTATGGTCACCTTTAGAAAATGCTTGTAAGAAAACAGGGACCTAGATTGTAAGCTATTAGAGCAGACACATTAAGTCTGGAGTGGTGATTATTATTTCTGGATTTTGAGAGGCTGTTTTATATATATAACCTGATATTTAGAGATAAGAACAAAGCCGAACAGGTGGGGGTTAAAGTAATTCAGAACACAGGGGTAAGGAAGACAGTGTCTATATTTTAAAACCACACATACTCTTTGAGACCAATGGAAGAAAGGTTTATTTGGTCTGGAACTGAAATTTTCTGTAGTGCATAATCTAATTCAACCTATCTGTATAGCTCATTTAAACAATTGAAACACAGGGAGCACAAAATAAGAAAGAGGTCCTTTAATCCTGTATAGATTATTGTAATGCCTGGATACATCCTAGAGTATATTAAGCAGATAATCAAAAAGTATTGGCAGAGTCCCCTGAGGGATGGGAGAAAGAATATGGAACTATTGAACCTTACCATGAGGGAATCCCCTGATACTGTGTGAAACTTTACGGACACCAAAATCAATAGGCCATGCCCTTGATCATGAGACTTACTCTTGTGAAGTTTATATAGGTAGTGGAGAAGCTTAGATTACCTATAGGCACACCTAAGAGTTAGGAGGACCTCTTTTGCTGCTCATATGTGGCCTCACTCTCTCTAAGCCCAACTCTGCAAGTGAAATCATTGCCCTTCCCCCTACATGGTATATGACATCCAGGGGTGAAAGTCTTCCTGGTGACATGGGAGATGACTCCCAGGGATGAATCTAGACCTGGCACTGTGGGATCAACAATTGCATCCTGACCAAAATGGGGAATAGAAGTAACTATTAAAGTATCAATGACAGAGAGAGTTTAAATAGAGTCAAGAGGCTACTCTGGAGGTTGCTCTTACATAAGCTTCAGTTTGACCTTGCTACCTATCATAACCTGCTAACCCCCAATCAGGACCATTCCAGCCAATCCTACAGAACACCTAGGGCAATATATAAGATTCCACAAAGGTTACATGCACTAGAGTTACTTTCCAGGAACCTACAACCTCCAGATGGGTCTCTGGTTCAGATAAGTCCTGAAACCTAGCCTAGCCTCTCCAGAACATCAGATAGTTCCATCTCCCTACCTCATGCTAGTGGCAGACCCTTCCAATATGAAAAATTTAGAACAACCATAGCCCAAACACCCTTAAAGAGAGGGATGGAAAGATTAAAGGTGATGGTAGAGTTATACAGAGAAGATAGGATTTAACAAGTGAATATGAATGCTGAGTCATTAAGTTGATATCTCTTTTAGTCTCAGTATTTTAGAGCAGCTAGAAGTAAAAGCCTAGAATTATGAAATTGTAAGCCATGTCAAATTCTGAAATTTGTTCTACAACTAATTGTAATGCTGTGCTTTGAAATTTATAGCTTTTTTGTATATATGTTATTTTTCACAAAAAAAAGAAGGAAAAAAGTCTATTGTGATGATAAAAATATATTTAAGACCTCTAGCCTCCTATGTTCTGGAGCAGCTAGAAGGAAAGATATGAGAGGATCATATGGTAGCCCATGACAAACTCTGGGATCTGTCCTGAAACTACTTGTTGAAGAGTGCTTTGAAAACTATTGCTTTTTTATTTCTTTGCTTTGTATATATGTTATACTACACAATAAAAAAAAGTTAAAATTATATAAAAAAATAAAAATCAAGATAAAAATAAATAATAGGGAGAATAAAGGGTATGGGATGTTTTGGGTGTTCTTATTTCCTTTTATTTTTATTGTTTATGGAGTAATGAAATGTTCATAAAATCAATTGTGATGATGAATGCACAATTATATGATGATACTGTGAGCCACTGATGATGCTATGAGCCATTAGATGATTATATGGTATGTGAATATATCTTAATAAAATAGCATTTAAAAAAAATGAAACCAAAAGAAGTCTTCAATTGGATCTTAGAACCTTCTTTATTAGGATGAAAATTTCCTTAGGAAAATATAGTATCTCAATAATGTTTCATGTCTTGGCTGTTTGGAATAAAAGGTCTAATGAAAAAAATTATTTTGTAATCCATCAGAAGCACATTTTTTATTCTATTCTATTGTTGGCAGATTCATCACTTCAATGAGGACAATTAAAAAATACATTTTTGGGACTTTGGGACATATTTCTCATAATCAGTCTCAAAACCGGTTAGATCAAACTGATGGGATCTTACATTTTGTTTTTGGGCATGTAAAACTTTGAGTGGAAGAAACTCTATAAAAATGTATATACCTGTTCCAAATATCATGACTATAATTTATATCAGTGGCTTTATTTATCAAGTAGAAATTTCATCTAAAATAGTTTTCAGTAAGTAATTTTAAAATTGATATATATAGGTCATGATTTAGGTTACAAGGACTCAAGTCTTTGTTGTCCTAGTCTATCATGTTATTTATAATTTATAAACAAAGACTGATTTGACTTTGATTAAATCTCAGAATTCTGAAAGTATCAAATGAGAGCTATTCCCCCGTCACTTTAAATTATTCAGGAAACATTCTGGTGTTTCTTTAATCACAAATGAGATACTCACTATCATTAAGAAGCAAGGGAAGGCAGCAACAATGTAGAGAAGTGAAATGCAATTTCTTGTGTCAATGACAATTTGGGGGGATTAAAATTTCATTGTATAAATTTGCTACTTTTATTTTGCCACTGCTGTGATGTTTCGGTGTGTTTATGTTCATGTTATCAATTACTTACTTAGGGCTCTAATTAAACCTATTCACAATGACATTTATTCTTCCAATTTCTTGCATTGTATGTGGGAATGACGGTAGTTGCAAATAACTAAATAGTATGATGGCTCTTAGTAACCTAAGTATATCGAATTTCTGGTTCTCTCTGTCGGTTAGGATTATAACAAGGTTAAATAAAACCAGTTACTATCACCACACCTAGGGAGAAAAGGCATTGTTAGAGTGGTGATAATTTTAGAACCAATTATCTCGACCTTTGGTTCATCTAAGTATTGTTTTCTCAGTTGTGAACTCATTTATGTGCAAAGAATAAACATTGTCATATTATTTCTCACTTAAGTCATTTACATGGAAATGAACACTATTTTATAAAGTAATTATATACAAAGATGAGTTAACGCAAAACTTGCATTCTTATTTTATAATTCACATGCTGTCAAATATTGCTGTATTTTCTCACTACTATTTGAATTCAACTTGCTCAGAATTATTTTTGTTTATTTTCTTCAAACTTATATTTGCATTTTTGATGGATAGGCTAGAGAGACTTTACACTCTCAATGGCTATTGCTTTTTCTGATACACCCAATAATCATTTTTAGTTGTTTCAATGTAGGTTTTCAATTTCGCTTTTGTAATTGGCCTTAAAAGTAACAGTTTTATTTTTTTATGACTAGGAATACCAATGTTGTAATGAATAAAATATTTACATACTTCCTACTATCTCAGATCTTTGTGACTTCATTTTCTACTAAGTCCACATTGACATGATTTAACATCATTATAAATATTGTCATGTGACATTGTAGAAAGGCCACTTTGGAAAAGACACAATGTCTTGTTCATATCATTCCATTAAGAATTTCTTTTCCACATCCACACCCCCAAATCTGTCCAGGATGATTAATAATTAATAGTAATATTTTGCCTCCCGAACATTGGTTTGTCCTGATGTGTGTCCCCTGGGCCTCAGTATGTTAACATATATTACATGGAAACATTTTCCATTAAATATATCTAGGAAACAGTGAAGTAAGCAGGGTTTCTTTATTGCAGGATTTTTCAGAGCCTTTAATTTGTTAATGTGCAAAATAAATCTCCAAACCAGGGAAGTAGAGCACAGGGATCATTTTTCTTTTTGAAAGAACATCGTGCGTGATGAGTTTACATTGGATTGAGATGAACTTTGGAAAATGTTTACTAGATTATTCAGGAGAGTAATGCAGATATCATTTTACTTTTGCACCATTTCTAAATCACAGTGAATTCTTATCTTTGACAATTTCTGCAATTCTGAGTGGTAAAATCATAGAGACATTTTTCTTCTTCTGGATTCTCATATAAGAGAAAAGGTGCTCAAATTCCTTTGCTACTGGTTTGCTCTGCAGCTCTGATTTGCATATAGAAACCTGGCCTCTGAAATTCAGCATAAGTTGTATCTTAATGTTTTCAGAAGTTTTCATAATATTGGGCATCTTTAATCAACAAAAATAAGCTGACAGAGAGTAGAGCATTATCAGTATTCTCTCAGGAAGAGGTTATCAGTTTCAGAAATGTCAAATCTGACAGAGGCGATTTGCCTTGCTCTTCTATAAAGGGGGCTGGGTTTAGTGTCTCCAACAATACTCTAAAAGCTTGATAAATCTATGGCTGATGATAATGTCTAACTGGAAGAATGGCAGATGCATTATTAATACTGCTATGGCAACTCTATGCCAACCCACCATAAACTTTGAAAAAGGAATCTGAAAGTTGAACTATTGAAATCTATCCACAAAGGAAGTGATTAGCCATATGGGAGGGGGAAATAAGAAAATTTAAATGACTGACTGGAGTGTTTGGAAATTCTCCATACCTTTTATGACTACCAATACCAAAGTGACGTGACACAGCTGTAATCTCTGGAAGGACAAATTTACTAGGTATAAAGCTATCTAGTTAGGTTGTACTCTCTGGTGAAAAATGTATACAAAACAATTGTGTATGTTTACATTTGGATTTTAACCTAGAGTCACCCAAAGTGGGCTGCTTATCAGAGTGTGATAACAGGAGATTATGAAAAACAAAGATTCCAGGGCTCCACATTTACAGGTTCTGTTCAGTAGGTCTGGGATGGAGCCTAAAAATGTCTATTTTTGACTCAGATCCTTGGTGGGCTCTTATGTAGTCAACCTAGTGATTTTTTGTGAATCTGCATTTGCAAACCACTGATGTAGGACTCGTAAAAGAGACCCCAGAAAGTCAAAAGTCAGAAGCACTTAGGTATCAGTAATTGCAGGAGAGCCTTTGAATTTGGTGGGCTTTCTTGAAATGGTCACAAGAAAGTTCCCAACTTTGTGACCTCCCTGGTAATAGACATTAGGTTTTCTCCTGCCAGGTCTTGACGGGGAGGAGAAACTTCCACTCTCTCATCCCATCCCGAACCCAGATCTCCTGGTCTTCTCCTATGAATCTTATCACAGGTTGACTTCCCTGGGGAGCAGAGTAAGAGATGAAGAAACTGGTAGAAAAACTGGCAAAAATCAGAAAAAAATATTTATATTATATAGACAATTCATAGTATTAAAATTATTATGGGTAGTTTTATAGATTTTTTCTAATTGTTTGTCAAAGCTTGCTTTTTGTTATTATAAATAAATATCAGAGGATTATAGAATGCAATAATAACTGGAATATTTTATCAATTTTGTCATTTCCTTTTTGTATTAGCCACAGAATTTGGTTGTTGATCTTGTAACAGATCAAAATGAATGTTTACTTTTCAATCTTAAAAACCTTCTCTTGTATCTCTCACATTTCACAAGGACATATCATCGCAGTGATGGACCTCCAAAGCCCTATTTCAATTTGGTGCTTGTGCTGGTTTGAAAGGAAGTGTGTCCCCTAGAAAAGCCATGTTTTAATCTAAATCCCATTTCATAAAGGCAGAATAATCCCTTTTCAATACCGTATGTTTGAAACTGTAATCAGATCATCTCCCTGGAGATGGATTTAATCAAGCGTGGTTGTTAAACTGGATTAGGTGACTACATGTCTCCACCCATTTGGGTGGGTCTTGAGAAATTTCTGGAGTCCTATAAAAGAGGAAACATTTTAGAGAAAGAAAGAGATTCAGAGAGAGCAGAGCAGAATGACATAGCTAGTGAAGCAGAGTCCACCAGGCAGCGACCTTTGGAGATGAAGAAGGAAAATACCTCCCGGGGAGTGTCATGAAACAGGAAGCCAGAAGAAGAAGCTAGCAAATGACGCTGTGTTTGCCATGTGCCCTCCCAGATGAGAGAGAAACTCTGACTGTGTTCTCCATGTGCCTCCTCACTTAAGAGAGAAACCCTGAACTTCATTGGCCTTCTTGAACCAAGGTATCTTTCCCTGGATGCCTTTGATTGGACATTTCTATAGACTTATTGTAATTGGGACATTTTCTTGGCCTTAGAACTGTAAACTAGCAACTTATTAAATTCCCCCTTTTAAAACGCCATTCTGTTTCTGGTATATTGCATTCCAGCAGCTAGCAAGCTAGAACAGTGCACAATCCCCCCCACACACACACACTTCACATCTATTGCTGGTCTCATTTTCCTAGTCTATTGCCAAAGACTTCTTGCTGGTAATAAAGTTCCTTAGAAATGCCAAATATAATGGGGGTGGGGTGGGGAACACAGCAAAGTTGCCACTGAAATTCCTGAGGGTCTCATAAAGCACACAGGGTTTGCAAATTTGTCAACTAAACTTGTAAATGAAGGTATAGTTTATTTGACTTTTTTTCTCTCGGTAAATTAAAGCCTCGGTTTTCGGCTCATTCATTTCCTTTAGATTATTTCACTGCTAATTGTAATTATAAACATTTGAAAATTTAACATATATCTATAAGATAAACTTAACTGTAAGTCAAGTGTTAACCTTTAAAAGTTCAGTTAGATAATAGGAAATGAATCATTAATGAGAGAATATTTTAAGTAAATATTTTAGGTTTTTCCTGGTATATTATAAAATTCTAAGAAAAGGTTTTTGCCTCTTATAAATGAATTGGTTAAATATTCTAACTACCCACTAAATATTTATAGCCCTCTCTTCCTACAGTTTGATAAGGTATAAACTTAAGTATTTATCCAGATAATTAATCTATATATTACTTTTGCTATAACTTTATCATCTTATCCGAAGATAAAGTGAATAATATTCTTAGATCCACACTTTGCTTGAGGAGCAAATATATGGAGCTGGAAAATGTTGGAACAATGAAAGTAATCTCAAAGAAAGAATCTACAACTGTATATTTATATTCATTCATAAGGGTGGTCTCTTTGTACCCCTATTTTTAAAAACATTGCAAAAACATAAAACAATATAAAACTCCATTAAAAAAAAAAACCAGACAAAATAACATTCTGGGTGATTTTTTTAGCTTGCAAGTGACCTGATAAAAATATTGTAGCTTTTACTTAAATATCAATTAAACTCACTTTAACCATCCACTTCTATAAGTTGCAAAGAGGTAGTCTGAACTATATGAACAATGTTCTATTTAATCCTATGTTAAGTGAATAGTCATATGCTTCCTTTAAAGATGAGAAAGCAGTATATTAGAGGCATTTAATAAATTCCCCTTTTTTATACAATTAGCACATGAGAGACTTGGGACTCATGACCAGAATTTTCTGTTTCTGTAATCCATACAGTTTTCTCTATGCTACAATATCTTCAGTGAGATTACAGTATAGTTGGTATTAAAGACAAATAATGCCTTTATTCACCAAGGATTCATTAATTATTCCCTAGTAGCCTAGCACTAACTGTGCTAGGTAACTTTGCTGAACCACAAATGAAGTCGAGGCAGACTTATTGCCAAGAGTCTTACAAAATAGAAGGAGAACTGAAATATCACTTAATACCTATTCTATTTCCAGTGATACCCATCTGCCTTTGATATATTCCATTAGTGCCTGATTATAATATCCTAGACTATTGTTAAAAGACCCATCTCATGCCTCCCAACCTGCTCCTTTAAAAAAGAAATTTGCAATTCTAGTTGTAATATCAGAATACAGTACTTTATTAGTTAGGGTGATCCCTGTTGTAACAAACACCTCCAAACTCCTATGATTTAGCCCATATTGATACAAGTGCATTTCTTACTCAGGTGCTATTAAAAGCAAGTCAAAGAACATTGCAGGGAATGAGGGGCAAGGGATGTACTCTGCTTTAATCATTCAGGAACCCAGTTTCCTTCCATTTGTGATGTTCTTATCTTCTTTACATGGCCTGCAAGTTTGCCTCTGAATGAGAAGAGACGGTGATGCAAAAGAGACTTTTATAGACTCATTTTCATTTACATATCATTGATTAGAACGTAACTGCATGGCTGCAACCTAAATGCACCAGGGTTAGAAAATGAAGATCAGCTTTATTCCCAGTAGAAGAGAAATTGATTCTGTGAAACCAAAGCATTATTTCTTTCCCCAATGTTAGTTTAAGGGGCTTAATTAACAGAAAATAATGCATAAAATGTGGTTAAAAATTAGCTTTACCATGCAGGAGATCAGGTTCAATTCCCAGCCTATGCACCCACTCCCCCTCCAAAATTTTGGTTTTGTAGGGTGTATATGGACATAGAGAAGTATTGGGTTGCTTATACATAAAAATCTATTCACCTCTATTCTATCCTCTGATATCCCCTGTTTACTGAGATTTCACTTCTTACCCGGTCTCCCACGTTGGGGAGAATTTGCAGTCATGTTCAACTGGTGACATTTTTCTGGAATGTAGTTCAAGACTGAATTTCAAAAGCATTCAGGGATTCCTTTTCATCACTGCTAAGGGAAAATGACCAATCTGTCCAGTAATGTTGGCTCTATCCCATTTAATCTACCTTTTATTTCCCCCAAAATATGTGTTTGATAGTTACTATGGATTAAATATTGTGTGAATATATATATAGTCAAATAGGTATGATTCTTGTTCTTTTGGAACTTATTATGAAGGAGGCAAGTATTAATGAAGGAATGACACAAATGAAGTATACCTCTAAAATTGGATAGATGTTATGAAGGAAAGTACTAAGGGCTATGGAATATTTTACAAAGAGATTTGTCCTAATCTTGGTTGATGCTTGAGAGCTGAGGAATAATGGGAGTTTGCTAAGACAGGGGTCCTGAACAGAGGAAATACTGTGTCCACCCACACTCCTAGGTTAAGTAACTCTGATGACTCCACTTTGCGCCTTGTATGAAGCCACA
Source organism: Myrmecophaga tridactyla (assembly GCA_004026745.1). Lineage (NCBI taxonomy): Eukaryota > Metazoa > Chordata > Mammalia > Pilosa > Myrmecophagidae > Myrmecophaga > Myrmecophaga tridactyla. Next base: position 20,879 of record PVIY010003936.1, on the reverse strand, counting down.
GTCCCTCTAGTAGCGATTATCTACCTAGATTTGTCACTGGTGTTGTAGGACCAATCATATGAACCATCTCTGACATCTCTGGTGAAGAGGGGAAATTATCTCTCTTAATGAACATGCATGATTGGTTTTATTGTCTCTATCAGAAAATTAAATCCTGTTCCTTGTGGGCTTTACAATGGCCTTACTGATGAGCTAAATCCTCCAGAACCCCTTTTCTATTCACCCCTAAATTAAAGTCTTGTTGCACAACATTTTTACAAGAAATGCCATGAGCAAAGCATTGACTTAGTTTTATAGCTGTTTAAATATGAAATAATTTTAGAAGTATGTGAGTATAATTGTTAATTTAAGTGCCATAAAGAGCTTCAAACACTGAAGAAAGATGTAAGCCCTGAAGTAATTGCATCAATCCTATAGTGGTCAAGGCCAACACTTTACACATAGAGAAGGAAAATTATAACTATGTCTCAAGGTGGCAAGAGCTGTTGGTATGGAGCTGACTAATGACAATGCCAACTGGAAGTTAAAAATTGATTAGTGATTTGAAGATTACTTTTTTTGTTGTTCCCTTTGTAAAAAATTAAAATTTAGATTCTTCAAGCAATAATTAAGATGGTTACAGGTATTAATACTACATTAAGTTTTATTTCCAACAATGATATACGGGGATGTAATCTTCTAGCAGGCTTATGAAATTCAAATATAGTTTAAATTATAATGGACACTAATGGCATATAATCAAAGCTGAGCCCGTTAGCTAGATAAGCAAACCATTTTAATGTGTGTTTGAAGCATAAACAGAGGGTAATTCATGAATTTAATTTGATCCTTATTTGAATATTAGCTGACATTGGACTTTATCCTAGCCTTAGCATTGTGAGAATATTTTCAATATTTTTGTTGCTGAAGGAATCTTCCTTTAAAATCATTCATACCTTCTTGATATATTTTATTTGACAGATGAAAATGACCCAAATACAAAGCAGTGCTTTTTAAAACATCCAAAGATAAAATAAATATGTTCTATTAAGCAAATGTAACATCAAATACAAGATATGGGGAGGATATGGTTAAAGCATTTCTTAGCTTGCTCTGTGTTTGCAAGTCCTCAAGCCGTGGAAAACCACTGTGCTTGTCTGCTTGTTTGTCTGTTCATAGACTTGATGCTGAAAACAGCTCAAGATGTTTGTCTGCTTTGTTTATCTATAGCATTTGCATATCTGTCTGCTTTGCTTATCTGTGGCATTTGCTTATCTGGAACATCTTCTCCAATGCATGGGAAAATTCCTACTTTGTTCTTAAATTAAAGATACCTCCTCAAGACAATCAGGAACCTCTCCTAGTGATCGAAGGATAGCTTAACTCCAAATGGCCCCTTGACCCAATAAATAGAAATAAATAAAATAAAATAAAATAAATAAACTCAAACTGGCTGGAGACAGTGACTTCTTGCTTTCCGACATTCTGTCAAAGTTTTGTTCTTCCCGTGCTTATTCTTTGCAGGACAAAAAATAACTGCCACAACAAGAGATTAGAAAATCTGCTTGTTTCACTGTGTTTTGGGGTGAAGCATGAGTAACCTGTCAACCAAGAGGTTGTTTTGTTTTGTTTTTGGAGAGGGAGGTGCATGCTCGAGGAATTGAACCCAGGTCTCCCACATGGAAGGCGAGCATTCCACCAACCAAGAGGTTTTTGAGCACATTTTCTTCCAGAATGAGGGATTATCATTTTGCCTTAGAATATATTAGAATAATTCTTCCATCTATGCTACCAGATAAACTTCTTTGTTCTCATTGGCTATTAAAAAACTTGATTTACTGTTCTTTTAAGGAAAACTCCATATCATTTAGATCTCTTTAGTCTGTAAATAACAGAAAACCCAACTCAAGCTGACATAAACAATAAAGATTTTATTGGCTCAGATAACTTAGACATCCAGTGGTAAAATGGCAGGTTTGCTTTGTTTACCATATCTTCAGGGCTGAGGCTCCATCTCTCTAGGTTCTCTTCTCTTAAGGGTGCCGGCTTTGTCTGCAGGGTCATTATCTCAAAGTATCAAGATGACTGCTCATAGTTTTAGGGCAACATGCTTCACACTTGTAACCAAATCCTTTCCTCCAGCCACAATAAGATTCCTGTGTTCTAGGCTGTTTCACCAAATTTTAAAGCTGCCTTGAGCTTAGACCTGGATGAAGTATTCATTATTGAGCCAATACCTTTTACAAGGAGTAATCAGTTCACCTGAGTTCTGAGTAAATATGTAGCTAATTCTTAGTAGAAAGTAGGTAGATGTCAGGGATGCAAATGCAACATCCAAAGATTGCTCTCTTTACAGGCTTTACCTAAATTTGATGCATTCTATTTTTAATATGTGATAGGTAAAACTCTGCCCACAATGTCAAAAGTACTTTTACTATAAATCATAAATTGAAAACAACCCCCACATTAAGCCAGTATCCACTAATCCTACTTTGTGTGGTTTCTAGGTAGAAGAATAAACACTGAAAATAGAGAACTTTTCCCTTAATAAAGTAAGAGCAAATTGAAAGGAAATTAGCTGTAAAATGGGGCTTTGGGGATGAATGGGGGTTGGAAAGGGGGCTGAGAGGATTTGATTGTTGTAAAATAAACCTGTTCTAGTTTTAACATGGTATATCATTCTCATCACATTTTTGAGAATTTCCTTTTATCTTGTTTTGAGAATAAATGTTCCTCATTAATATTTATTCAGTTTTAAAATATCATCTTGTATATGTGCTAGAAATAAATCTTCAGTGATATTTAAAAGCAACTGGATTAAAGTTTATTTAAAAAATTAAAATTATGCAGAGTTGAATCTTATTTAAGATTCAGCAATACATGGAAAGTAGGGGATAAGACAAGGAAGTAAATGAGCCCTCTGGCAAACAAAATAGGAGACCAAAACAATTACGTGGAAAACATGAATGTGCTTTGCTAGTATCCATCACAAGCATTCCTAAAATAATAACATTTTGCAAAGATTATATGAAAATCCAGAGAAGCAAACATTCCTTGGAGTGCAGACATATAAGACATGACTTTTTTCCTTGTGGTTCTTAAAATTATGCACACGCAGTGAATTTAAACTACCCACTTCTCTTTCCTTACTTATCATATGTATAAAGATATGAAACATCACTAATACTCAAAATGTTCACGAACCATATCTTGTTAGAAATTGTGGGCGTACAATTCGATACAACTTTGCCTGGGAACAATTTTAGTAAATAGTGAAGTTTAAAATATATGTACCTAATAATTCATCTGGAGATTTGTCCTGAAGTGATAGAGTGAAAAATATAGGAACTATGTTCATCATTGCATAGTTTTTAAGTATGAAAAAGTAACAGCAATCAATGCAATAAAAATTATATAGCAATTAAAGGATGATGTAGATAAACATTATTGGATAGAAAAATACACCATATTTTATATAAATTGAATGCATTTTAACATGAATTTCAACCAAAAATGCCAACAAAATAAAAATATAGATGAAGTGGAGTGATTTTGAACATGAAGGATGATTGAAAGGTACTAATCTTGCCACATATAAACACACAAAAAAAATGGAAAAAGGAAAAGATAACAGAAAAATGGAGGAAATAATTTGACAACTCTATCAGTTACGTATTGCTGAATAATAAACCATCATTTGGTGGCTTAAAATTGTGAGTATTTATTTTAACTCTTACATTATGATGATGGCTTTAGGTGGGCTTGGCTGATCTCAGCTGATCTCTTGCAAGAGTCAGTGGATTAGTTGGTTCTAGGATGATCCAGATTGGCCTCATTTTAGGCAACTGGAGTGAGTTGGACCAATTCTATGTGACTCTCATCCTCCTTTTGAGACTAGTGGGCTAGCCTGGGCGTGTCCTTCACATGAAAATTGCAGAGGTATAACAAAATTAGAGAAACAGAGATGTTCTCTTGAGGCCAAAACTCAAAGCTGGCACACAATCACTTTAACAGTCATTTAACACATTTTTCACATCTGTATACTCTGTGCCAGGGAGTTTTCTGGATACTGAAATGGCAAGGTCCTCTCTAAGGGACTAATATTCCATAAGAGAGGAGCACGGTGAAATATGAATAAGCAAATGAATGAATCATGTAATTTCATACTGTGATAAATATGTGTGGACACTAAAGAAACTACCCAGTTTGCTTCCTGCTCAGCAGGAACTCCATTTTGCCTTTGCCCAAATTTTTGAAACAGATATTTCCTTCTCCCAGTCATTTGTGTGAACTCTCCTAATATTCATTGAATGTACATCTTATGAAAGGTATTTTGTTAGATGCTAGGGATATGATAGTAAATGAAAATATCTCTTGCCTCATGGTGTTTATAGTCTTTGATGTAGCAGGCCACATTTTCTACAATATTTACATTTCTCGAAAGAGAATTTTGACCTGATCAAGGTTCTCAAATTTTAAGAATATAGATATTTCAGTATAATTTGGGTTTGTTTGTTTTTTTTAAATCAGTGGACACATGACAGCCTTCTACACTCTAACTTCACTCTACCCCACCCATACTATTTTGGGTTTTCATCTATGAAGCAGAAGTTTTGCTGGGATGTGCTTTTAAAACACTCTCCAGGCTATTGTGATATTCAACTCCAAATGGAGACCACAGTGTTAATGGCTGAAATGCTGCTCTGCATGTGCTCAAATCTAGTTCTAAAGTAGCACATTGCTTTAGTTCGTTTACACTAAGAGTGACTACAATGAAACAAGGAAGTATAAAATTTATGTCTATGTCTCTGTTGGATAATAAGTAATTCCTGTGAAAATACTAGTTAGAATTACTCCCCCAAGAATTGCCTGGCAAGATTTTATGTAGTCAGAAAGGATGCTATTGACTACTAGAAGCAAATGTGACTTCAAAGTCAGTGGGCGAAGGAAATCTAAATACCTTCCCACATGCAAAACACAACACCCAAATAACCACCCCAGTCAGAAGAGTCAATGGGAAGATGAGTCAGCTTCATCATTGGTGATATGTAAATAAAACCCCAGGTTGATTTATTACTTCACTGTTCTGAGTTCAGTTTTGGCAACCAGTGTGGGCAGCTTTTGAGTTTCACTTTCTATGAAAACCTAAGGGGTGTGGGTGGGGAGTAGAAAAAGAAAGGGATGCAGGGAGGGATAGAGGGCACAAGCATGAAAGCAATGTGGCCTAAATGCTTCTAGGTTACTGCCCTCTGTCCAATTTCCTTGGGTTATCTTTAGTCTAACCTCAAAAATTGAGTATCTGTACTGTGTTCTATTATCCAGTGTTAATCTAAGTCATTTGGCCCTTCAGCTCTGCCCTTTCTTGCCTGTCCTCCCTCCTGCTGCTTGAGCCTGGCAGCATCTTGGACCCTAAGTTCCAGGGCACACACTGATGACAGGAGAGTCCTAGAAGATGTGTGGGACCCTGATAATGTTGTGTAGCGACCTCTGAGTCCAGTATACTGATTTCTGGCTTCTTTCATTCAAGGGAGAAATGCATGCTTATTTGTCAATGAAGTGTTATTCAGTTTTCTCTCATATCCATCCATACCAAATCCTCACTGGTGCTGTTGATACTAGGTTTGCATAAAGGAACTATGCCAAACAATTCTTGAGTTGTAAATCTAACTAATATTCTCATAAGGAGCTTTTATTATCCAACAGGCGCACTCACATTTTATGCTAAATTTTAAAATAAACTACAGATATTCAGCAATGATTAAAACAATAACAAAAATATTTGTATTTGAAGGCAAGGCTTAAGAGATAAAATTCAAGACACAGAAAAATCTACAAAACTTTTTACGTAGTTGTAAAGATAGGAATGAATATTCTAACATTAAAATTTATAATCAGTATATACAGTTGGATATTAAAACACTTAATCATCCATATCACTAAAGTAAAACATTGCAGATTTACAGAAGATGTTGATAACTTTTGATTGGTGAATGATTTTAGTGGCGTATTGGTGAAGATTGCTTCCACCTAAGGTTATTTGTCACCTCTGGGTAACCACTAATGGCCACCTTTCTATAGAATGGTCCTGGTTGATGTATTGCAATTAATTTACTTAGAGAAGATATAGAGTAGAACAAAAATCCTACCAGTGAGATGGGATGAGATCCTTCAGAGACCTCTTGGTTGTTATTCAGATGTGGAGGTGTCTGATCTCCTGGTATGGAGGTCTTCTGTCTGAGCATTTTGGAGAGGATAATGCACAGAGCACACAGCTTAGAGTCCTTGACAAGAGGGAAGCTGTTGATTAATGGGATGGGATGTGTAGTTGATTGATTTTAGAACACATTTGCTAGTTTTCACAAATGATCCATCTTAAATTTAGATATATTATCAATATTTTCAGTAAATATATTGGTGATGCCTATCACAACAACATGTTTTTCTATGAATAGTCTAACTTTTTCTATGAATAGTCTAATATAATCTGTCATTTGTCTGTAGTTCAGAACCAGTTTTACATGGCTTCTCATAAATATTGATCTTGACAGAAATACAGAAGAAAACCTCTTGTTCTACTATCATATATTTCTGAATATTAAACTTACATAATGATATATAGTAACAGTCTACACTGAAATCATAGCATGTGTCTTAGTTTATGTCTTAGTTTGGTAAAACTGATGTAACAGTATACCTCAAACTTCATGACTTAAAACAACAGAAGTTATTGTCCAGAGTCCTGAAGCCAAGAAGTCTGAACTCAAGGTATTGGAAGGGCCATGTTCCCCTTAGAGTCAAAAGGGAGAATCTGTCCCATGCCTCTCTCCTGGCTTGCTAGCAGTCCATAGTGTTCTCTACCTCATGTCCCATAGCTTTCCCCCTTCTGTTTGTCTGTCTCTGTCTAATTTTTCCCTTCTTGAAAGGACATCGGACATACAAATTGGACTGTGTTTAATATTTGCTAGAGATGTACATGACAGATTTCAAATTCTTCTAGCGTTTATGTCACCTCTGTTATATTTGGGCTTCCAAAGAGCTCTTTCTTAGAGTCTGTGCCTTACAGCTCCTTCAGCTGCAATCCACTGTTACTACACTGGAGTCTCTTCATGTGATGGTAAGGTGTCAGAGGGAGAAGTCTTATCCCATCTTATTAAATCTCAGTCTTTGAGTGGGCCTGTGTCCCTGGACTGTGTTTCTTAGGTGTTTTTCCCTCCAGGTGAGTCAGGATGGGTAGAAGGGGCGGGTGTCAGGTCATTGCTCTTCCCCCAGGTGGGATAAGGCTCTTAGTAAAATCTTTTTTTAAACAAGACTTTGTTAAGAGAAATGCTCTGAGCTCACTTCATAGTGTTTACCTTTCCTCTCTCCCTGCCATAGCCAGGAAGGCATCTCTCTTGGTTCGTCATCATAAGAACCTTATTGGGTTCATGGAGGTAAAACCCATAAAATTGTGGCCGGCCTCCTAAGACTATGGCCCCCAAGAATTTCTTATTCTTGTGCTAGTCCACATTTAACCTCCAGCAACTTGTCAAATTTTTCATTTCACTCCAGTTTATAGCCCCAGTAGCTTCCATTCCTGGTAAGCAGATCTTAGTCATGACTTTTCATTTGTTTCAAGGGATTCGTAATTGGTTGTTGAGGTCATTTTTATGTTGATTGTTTTAGAATTTGTATCATATAATTTCACCATCTGATTCATCCCTATGTTCATGTCTATTGATTGTCTTTTCCCACTCATGTTGTGATTTATCATCATGTGTATTTCAGATCCAGTTTTATGTTGCATCTCATAAATATTGATCTTGGTAGAAAAACAAAAGAAATCATGAATGAGTTTTTGATTATATACTGGACATTTTGTACTACATTTTAAGATTCTGGATCCTATTTCTTTTCTTTCTCCTCCTCCTCATTCTTTCCGTTCCCTTTCCCCTTCCCTTTCCCCTTCCCCCTTCCCTTTCCCCTTATTCCTATTCCTGTTCTTATTCTAATATATGGTACTCCTGATGCGTTTTAGCACAAGGGTTACATAGTTGTTATATGCAGTTTCCTACTGTGCCTTGCCAATACCACACAGCAAAAGTAGAGCAGACTCACACTGCCTTATTGTGGACAGGTGAGGTGGAAGTTCAGCTCTTTGCTAGTTCCTGGGCCCTGAAATATTACCAGTAAAAGCAAGCCATCAATTTACACAGCCTTAGTGCTTCCAAGTGAGGGTAAATGATTATATCCTTGCTGGGCCCTTCTGGCATCAGGAGAAGTGAGGAGGGGAAGCAGAATGCCAACTGGTCCTGTCTCCTGTCTTCTGATGCTGAATGAGGGTGGAGGATCAACTCCCTATTGGACCCCACTAACACCAGAGAGGATGGATAGAATTGCCAACTAGGCCTACTTCATACATTCCATTCAGTATCCTTACTGTGGGTACATATAGAGTTTCAGCTCACTACTGTGCTTTGTTGACAAGTGTGGGAGGAGGCAAACTCTGGAGGTGACTAGTCTTGTAGCTGCTGGGTAGAGAGGCTCAACTTGTGGCTGGATCCTCCCGATACTACACTGACAGGGGAATTGCACCACCACCTGCTTCTACCGAGTAGAGGATGAAAGATCAACTGCCTATTCAGTACCACCCGTACTGCCCTAGAAGCAGAATGGCATTGCTGCCACCTGCTTCCTCAGAGAGGGGGTTGGAAAACCAGCACTCCCTTGGCCTACTGGCTTCCTGCTCAGTCTTGACATGACAGTAGGGGAATTGAAGGGTCATCTTCTTCTGCCAGGAGAGATATGGACGATTAGCTCCATTAATACGACCTTGAAAGTGACTCTGCCTGCTTCCAAGGGATGGGTTGGGGTATGGGGTGAATGATAACCTTCCATCTTGGCCCAGCTGAAACCATGGGGAAGGGTGTGTTTTCAGTTTTTCCATTGGCGTTTCACTGGAATAGGGTGGTATTACTCTGAAACTTTTCTGTTACTAAACCACCCTTTCCCTAAGGGGACCAGGCTTTTCTTGGAGCTGTTCTGTCTGGGCCTGTTGGCAGTGCTGGGTCTTCTGCAGTGCTTTCTCTGGGGTATATAGAGGCAATGAGAAAACCCAGGGAACTCACCTCCTTTTTGTTCTTCAGGTCCTGAGGTCCTTAGGCAACCCACATTTTTTTTTTTTCTACTTTGCAGAAAGTCTCTATGTTTGTTCTGCTCTCCAGAGATTTTTGGTTATAAGCAGGAAGGCCTGGAAGGAATGGAATTACTCCATCTTGTCAGTACCAAAAGTCCTCACCCATAACATTCTAAATTTTGATTATTATAATTTTAGTTCTATACTTTGATTAGGTTTTTAATGAATTCTATCCTTTTTTATAGTTCCCAATTTCCTTTCCAAAATTTCATTTTCAAGTTGTAATAATTTTACAGTTTTGTGTCTGGTAATTCCAGTATCTGAAGGGCTATGCATGTTTTTATTGTCTGTTGATTTTCCTAGGTATGAATCATAGTCTTTTATTCTCATATGTCTTCTTTGAGTTCGTATTATTTATTAAGCATGAAAAATGTTTGTTGAGATATTTTGGAGACTAGGATAATGTTATCTTTCTCTAAGAATTATTTTATTTTGCTTTTGCCAGATACAAAGGGGCACTGGTCTTTTGGGATCATCTCACTATGCATTTATGGCTTGAGATTTTCAGTGACACTCAGGAGACCCAAATCCACAATTTTACTTCCATTTCTTTTCCACCTCTAGAGTATAACCTATGGGATAAAAGATTACAACCAGCAGTGGACTTCCAGAACACTTACCTTAGGTGAATTTAAGCCTTTACCCTAGTCCTTTAGTCTTGCAAAGCCACTAAAAGAGCCTTTCAACTTCTCATTTGCTTCCTTAAGATAAGCAAACATTTCAGAAAAAGATCTGTGTTGGGTTTACCTGGCTGGGCACTTAGTTATTCCTGGTTCTTGTTCCATTCTCTTAGTATATCTTAGAGATTTTTGAGAAGAATTTTTTTTTAAATATTCCCCTCACCATTCTTAAAAATACTCTATCTGAAATACCTAGCTTTTACTACCAGTAGTGGAAGGTGTCAAGATTGTTTCTAATATCTATTGTGAAGTTTTTTGATCCATGAGTTGTTTAAAAAAGTTTTTTATTGTTCTTAATTTTAATTATAAAGGGTTTTATAGGTTATATATTTGTTATTGAGTTTTTAAATATTTGCCTTATGATGAAAGACATTTGTAAATATTTTGAAATTATTGAGACTTTTTCTTGTCCCAGTTTATTTCAATTTTTATGAGTACTCCGTTCTCTGGTTTTAATGTCCTGAATAAGCCCATTAGATCCAATTTCCTTCTAATTTCAGTCTCCTAGCTATTTGCTTTTCTCAATTTTGAACTTAACTATGCACTTTTTAATAGTGTTTTCTATGTTTAGAACAGAAGGAAGATCCTTCTATACCAGCTCAGTCCAACACATTGACTAAAAATCTTTGCCCACTTATTTTTCTGAGACTACATTAAAGTTTGAATTGATTATTTCTTTTCCCTTGTATTAAAACTTCAGGTTTCTAAAGAGAATAATTATTACTCTACTTTTACTTTTAAAGTTTAATACACTTTAGCTCATCTTCCTATTGATGCATGTTAAATGGCTAAAGATGTTGAAGCAGACATGCTATTTTTTTAAACTCACAAAGCAGACAGTACAATTGAAGCAGTATAAAAATTCTTCAAAGGGAATGTTCTGTACTGGAAAAGAAAATGTAAAACAAATTATTGAAGTTCCAATAATGTAGGCTTTTGGTCACAGTTATAAGCATCTTATACACCCATTTATCAAGGCTCTGTGATTTAGCTCCAAGATTTCTGAAAAGACCTTAATCTAGCATTTCAAGTTGTTAGTTATAGTGAAAAGAGTTTTTCAATACAAGACAATTGATTCTGTTTTTATGAGCCCCAGAAGAAATAGGTTGTTAATCTTAATTCATCCCTGTGGGTGCAAAAACATTATATATAGAACACTTTGAAGATCTGAAGATGTTATTTTTAGTTAGTTGTGGCCAACTGAATGAGGATGTGTCTTAATCATACTACTGTGGACCATTTAGAGAAAGCCAGAAGGAGAAAGCCAACAAAAAGGAGTAGAAGCTGGAAGTCAACGGAAACCAGAGAAGCAAGCTGAAGACGATGCTATGTGTTCTTTCATATGACAAAAAAGTTAAGGACTCAAAGATCATCAGCACCAGTGCCAGAACCCTCAGTGTTTGGGGAGAAAGCATTACCTTGTTGAGGCCTCTATTTTAGACATCTTCTAGGCACAAAACCATGAGCCAATAAATCTCTGAAGTTAAGTCGACAAAAAACATGGTATTTGTTTTAGCAACTAGGAAAGTAAGACAGACAAATCTATGTGCAGAAGGATACTGTTTTTCTCTAGAAATGGAAGTGGTAATTGCCACCAAATTTAAAGAATCTTAACTTTATGCAGAGCTCAGCATATTTAGCACATAACCTTTAACATCTGAGTAAAATAAGCCCAAGGTTTCAAAGGACAAAATCAATATATATAATTATATTCTTAATAGTTTCAGCAAAAAATGTACCTATAGATATAGTGGGTTGGTCCTAAAGTAAGTTTTCTAATTTTCACTTGATGTAGCTCTTAAGGAAAAATATTTTCCTTTTAATTGATTTCAAAGGGAAAATCAAGTATCATGTTCTGTATATAGAATATGAATTTAAGCTTTAATTTCTTGACCTTATATATGAAAAATATCCTTGGAAGCTTAGAAGGAATCTCTTTTGTTGGGATGGCATTTGCCAAATAATCCTTAAAAGAAGTTGGTATTCAAGTGTGTGACTCAGTTGCTAAATGTAAGTTGTAAATAATATTATTAATTTAGTATAGAATATATTCCTATTTGTCCCCAATAAGCGCCCAAGGATTTTTTGCCATTATTCTCCCTATACCCCATTCTTGTTAATGTGAAAGAGCAAAGTTGTTTTTTTTTTTATAAATTTTTCACTCTTAAAATAAAGCAAATCTGTAAGATTAATATAAAAATGGACATCAATTAATGTACAACTAGGAGAGAAAACTGGGGCCATGACAGAATATTATAGCACTCATGTTATTATAATATAATGTGGGTTTAAATAAAATACTTGTGATACAAAAATGACCGTTCTACTTTATGTTTCCTATTTTTATTTGTATTTAGTCACAATATTTAATTCCTTTATAAATTTTTTAAATAGGATAATTGTACATGTTTCAAAAGGAAGCATAAATGTTAAAAATCTAAATGGATTTCATTAAAATTTTTAATTAATTTTGAATGGATTTTACTAAGTCCACACTGTAAAGGCAATTTAACACTTAAATTCTTAGAGAAATAGAAAAATGAAAGTAACTGAATGAATTATTTAAATCAAGATATCATAAAATAAAAACAAAAACTACCCCTAATGTTAGCTAGAAATTATGATTAATGCCAAATGTGCAAATTAATAAATTAAAATTCTAAAAACCAATAAAGTTATTAAATAAATCCACAAGTTGAATTTTCATAGATAATATCATTGTCAATATATTCTCAAATATAGAGAATATTTTGTAGAAATTATTATAGTAGGGTAAGCAATAAAATGCATTATGATGGAAAATTGTTCAACTGTATTCAGATTTTAAACCTCAAAATACTGGATAATTTCCAATATTTACTAATTTATGATGGAGCAGTAGTTGAAATCATTGAGATAATATCAGTTAGTTACAAAATTACCACATAATATTAATTGTAGGAAATAAATCATTATAAATAAACAAATAAACCATAAACCAAAAACATTACCGTGTGAAAAAATTTCTCCAAATTTGAGTACCTAAGGATTCATTTGGTATTTAAAGCCACATGAATAGTGATTGCCTAGTGAGAGAGTATAGGATAGAGAAGTACCCCCAAAATACATTCTGAAACCCCTAGTATTTACAAAATTGATAAACCGATTAACCCCCAGGAGTATTAAGTTTTGTGTTCACCTTTAAAAATGAAATTATAATTATCCTGGTTGTATGATTTTCACCATAAATATTCAGATGCTCAAATTTTTGCACAGATAAGTAAAATGGTAGGATTCAACTAACTTAATGTCTGGCTAATGAGTATGATAAAGGGAGAAAAGGGCCAAAATATAATGATACTTGCAGGGAAGGAATTACAGCAGACCATGAAATTTAAGTTGGATCTGAAGGAAGACGGAATAGGGTGAAGATACTGAGAAATAGGCATGGTCAACTCATTCATTAGTTCAGTTATTACTTCTTGAATATCTATTATGGGTCAATCCTGGAATTTATAGTCTAAGCAGATGCAAGTATAAGAAAAATACACATGCATAAAGCAAGAATTCAGCTAAATTAAGCATGCTGAAAGAGAGGTTTATGGTACATTGAAAGCATCATAGCAGGGAGATTTGACAAACACGGGGAGGTGATCAGCAAAAGGAAAATCTTTTTTGAAAAAATATTGACACCTTAAATAAGAATGTGAACCATAAAATGGATGCAGGTTGGAGGAGATTGAGTAAGAAATTCCATATAGGGGAAAAAAGAAAAACAGGTACAAAGGTGGTTGAGCTTATAGATGAAACAGATAAGTCATAAGAGAAGTTGGAAGAAGATAATTCACCTAGCTCTCCCAGGAAAACTTTAGGAAGAGAGAATTTTAGGGCAGAAATCGAAAGTGATAAATTTGACCAAGTGTTCACAAAAAGAGCAGGAAGGAAGTGTCTGTGAATTTGCCTCTGTACAGATAACCAAGACATTAGCAAAGCTGTATTGAAGGAATGGAAGGAGCTGAAGCTACACTGGAGTAGGCTCCTGAGTGAAGGGAAGATGAGGGAATTGGAGGTAAAGAAACAGAGTATAGATTTCTCTTGCAACATGCTTTGCTCTGAAAGCCAAGAAGTTACATCATAACTAGGAGAACATAGCATCAAGTTGTTACTGGTCTAATTTTGTTTGTTATTATTGTTTTGGGGAAGGGAGGAAATTGAACTTGACCATGCTTAAAAGCATTGGCTTTTTTTTTTTAATATCTTTGTGTGAAACATTGATTATGCAAGATAATTCATATAGAGTTTCTGAGAATGGAGGAGAGAACATTAGGTAGAAAAATTAACCTTAAATGGAAGCTAGAAACCTTTTCTATTTTAGGAGCTAGGAAGGGCATAAATGAGTATAGGTTTGAAAAGTGTAAATTTGGTAATAGAAAGATAAAGAAGATGTAAGAGATTAGATTATTTGCAGAGGAAGAGGACACTGAATGGTTGAAGGCCATATATTCATAATGATTGTGATAATACTTTTTGTACCCAAAGTTTCTGTTTAATGAAAACTACTTTATTTTCCTCTTTTGTAGCCATTTCCAGAACCTTCAATTTGCCTTCATACAGGCATAGAAAACTCAGTTTTATTCACTTGGGGTTGGAATTTTTCCATATGGAAGAGGTAAACAAGCCAGAACAGCCAGGAAGTTTGTCTTTGGAAAAATCATTTATTATATTGAACCATGGATTTTAAGAAAAAAATGCAAAGAAAGAGAAGGCTGATTGATTGAGGGGGAGGAATAGAGGTATTAATTGACTGGTATTCCAAGAAGATTAAGTCACAGCCATAGTAGGTGGAATACAACCAGAGAGATGGAAAGAAAGGTGATTGGGTTCAGAGAGCAGGATGACTGAATTAAAAATATCAGAGTCATTATAAATTTCAACATGTGACAATGGAATTGACTGTCTGAGATGGAGGAAGGGAAACCTTTTTCTGATGAAGAGTAGGTTAAGGAATTTAGTTGCTGAAATCTAGTCCTAGAATGTTGGAAGAAACAGCTACTTTTGGCGCTGAAGTCAACAAGGAAGATAACAAAATAGAGACAGTTGAAATCTGTGAGCTAAAACCATACATAATATGCTTCAATTACATGAGGCGAATTCACCCAAAATGACACTGATAAAATCAAGAGGAGAAACATCAAAGCCTCAAAAGAGAAGGACGCTTCCAAGAAGGTAGGTGGAGAACATATCTGGAAGAAGCAAAAGGAAGAAAGGAGATTAACCACATTACCTTCTGAGTGGGAGATGTTTTAGGATGGGAGAGAAAAATAAACCTACCTTTGAGAGCTCCTCAAGGAGATTGATTCTTTTAAGACAAGAAGAAAAGAGAGTATGGAGGCACAAATTGAGTAGGTAGGCATTTATAATTTGCTGGATGAAAGTTCCAGAGACGAAAGTAAAAGATCTGAGAAAGGGAGCTAAGGAGAATTAGGAAAGATACAAAGAAGCTTGAGAATAAGAATGCAAAGGTAGGGGTTGTCAGCATAGCCTGAGATTCTTAAAATTGACTGGAGAGAATAAGGATATGAGTCTGAAAGAACAATAGGGCTTTGGTGCATTATAGTTTCAGGTGCTAAGCCCAAGGATGTGTGCAGGAGGGAGGTTGGAGTGGGCAAAATTGTCCATTCTTTTCTGCAACACATGGTGATATAATGGATAACTTCTATACCTTTCTCTCCTTGAGATTGCAATTTCACCTTGGTATGTAAACATTAGGCATTCAGAGATATGGTTAAAACTTGCATCCTAGACTCTAAATGAAATCTAAGATGCACCTGTATTTTCCAATTTGAACATGAGTGGTTAATAGGGATGTGTGTGTTCAAAGCAGGAAGATCACGAGGTGGCTTTGGAAAAGTACTGTTTCAGGTCATTTTTGAAAGCCTGATTTCTGGATGTTGCTCAATTAGAAAGAATCTCAATGGCCTGGAAGCTTGGTAATTGGCTCCTACATGACTTTCATTCACACAAGAGATACGCATTTGCTCACCTTTCTAATTTAAGGCTCAACAAGAGTAGTTAGTGGTAAGTTTCAGATACCAACTTGAATGAGGTTAGAGTCCTTGGGATAAATGATCTGGGGCTTGTGTGTGAAACCATTGTCTCCTGTGACATGGTATCTGAACACTGATTATATGTCCCAATCAGCACTGGAAAGGGGCTCTTAACCCAGCTCATTTTCAGCTGCCAGTGTCTGTAGCTGTTTTGAGGTTCCTTCAGCTTTATTGCTTGTTTAACAATAAGGAGGAAAGAGCTTAGGTTTTATTTTTTAAGGACGTGGATTTTTATTCTATTTCCTTAGAAATAAAAATTGTCCAAAGGCAAATTGTTTAGCCTCTCTGTATCTCAATTTATTTATCTTTAAAAAGAAGCTAAGAATTATTTTCTCAAAGACTATTTTGAGGATTTTTAGATAAAAAATACAAAGCACCCAGAAAAAAGTGCTGGCTCATATTAAAGACTCAGTCAATATTAATCTTCTAACATGAATACTTTATTTGCCATTCATATAGGTTTAATATTATAGGAGCTGAACATATATCATATTTAATAGAGCAACAGGTAATTATATGGTATCATTTAACATGAGCTATGTCCACCCCCATATAGATATTCAGATTTTGACAATTCAGTAATTATATTGTAACAATATTCCAATTTGAGAATGTATTTAAAAGGGAATAATATCTGTTGTTTTTCTCAGGTCAGTAAAATCAATGAAGTTATTTTTTAGAAGTTATTTTATATAATCAGTTTAATTAGAAATATTAAGCAATGACAAAATCAGTATTGTTTATTATAATTACCCCTATGGAAACTAGACACTGTAGAATCTTATATTTTAGTGCATCAGTTTGCAGTTGTTAGTAATGAAAGATTATTCAGTTAAGTATCACTGTGACTTCAGTGATAATTAAGATCACAGAGAACGAAGCTCATTTTTGAGATGCCTAACTAGCAGAAACATTCAAGTGATAAGCCACTAAAAAGGTCTGATTGCTCATTGCAGTAAATATTGTGGCTTGGGAATGTCAGAGACAACAATGTCGAGGAAATTGTAGTTATTAACATAACCACTCTCATGCCACATAACAGAGACCATTTCACACGTGTACTCAGTGTTTTGAGTAATTTTACAGGTGAAAAATTTGATTCCATACTGGTTGCTTGCCAGATAAGTTGTTCTGAAGCTAACCAGAAAGTACCAACCTTTAATTGTCCCATCATGTATTCAACAAATATATAACGCCCTTCTTAGCAGACCCAGTACTGGATAGCAGGGCTGTAGGCTAACGGTACATGACAGAACCAACCAGGCCTGTGGTGAACTCTGCCCTTTGGATGGCTAATAGAAAGATAAACTGACAAAAAACAAATCACATAATAAGTGGAAATATATACAATATCAAACAAAGGACTAAGGCAAGGAATATCTAAACTTGCCTGGCCGGTTCAGTAAGGGCTTTACAGAGTAAGCAGTAATTTAAATGAGACTTGGAAGTTGAGATTACCTAGCTGAGAGGATGGGGGAATATATGCAGAGGCATCATACAAACTTTGTGTATGCCATGCTAAAGTATTGAGATTTTATTCCATAAGCAGGTAAGGTCCTATAATCACACTACAGTTCTCCTCAGGTCATTTTGGGGACAGACTTTTTATTTTTTTCCAACTTGCTCCTGTTGAACTTTTGGTTCTAAAACTGAACTGCAACCCTTTTTTTTGACCCTTCAAACTAGGTGTTTGGTTTATCTAGCATGTGATATTTTCTCTCTGTAGATTTTCCCTGGAATTACTTTTTTTGGCTTTTCCCCCTCCAGGTCACTTTTTGTCCATATCTTATATGAGTTTCTTTTCTCAAGTCCAGTCCACTTCTTTGGACAGCTAAGATTTTCAATAGAAGTAGAGATACTCAGGAAGATAAATAATTAAAAGCAATTAATAATTGACAAACTTGAAAAATGGACACAATGTCAATTGAGAACTGGTTTTAAAAATTCTGTTTTGAAGGGGATTTAATAATGGGTTCAAGTGAGTAACTGGCTATAGGACATTTGGGCTGATTTCAAAATCTCACTTGTGAAGAGAAAAACAAAAAGTCATAGCTTGAATACTTTTTCTTTTCCTAACAGTAAATTTCTTTTCCATAATTACACATGCAGAGGAAAAAGCTCTTCAGCAAATGGAAAATTCTGTGACTGGGAAAATAAGGGATGATTGGTGGACACAGGTTACAGAGATGATATGGTGGCTCAGATCCTATGAACAATTTGAAGTTGTCCTTTGGTAGGGAAAGAGACACTTGTTCCTCTTCAGTGAGGGAAAGTGAGTGGATTGCAAAAAAACAGCTAAATCTATAAGAGGGAGGGAAAAATTTTTCTTCCATATTGTCCTCTATTTGCTTTGTTAAATAGAATTTTCTAAGAGTGAATTATGTAGCAGGATATTAGGAAGCCTTGAAAAGGCTTCGGAATATTTCATGATAGCTGCTGAGAGGAATTACAAGAGTCTAGAATTATAAAGAAGCAAACACAGAAGGGTGATGACAGAATTAGAGAAGAGGGCAACATCAAGGGCTGCACATCACAATAAATTAGGAAAAAAATTAGGAGAGAATAGGGTAATAAAGGGCTGAAAGAGCTGAAAGCACAGGAGCTTGTAGTAGAATATAAGGATCATTTGTGTTTGAGATTTAGATGTGAAATAATCTCTGATGATGACCAGATCAAAACTATGGCCATGGTTCTTAAAATGAAGAATAGATGGCAGTCATTTTGATCAAGAAGCTCTAGGTATTAAATGGGTCCTCTGAAATTCTCAGGTGACCATGAGATTTTGCATGGCAAGGAGCCACCAAGATGACGGTTTCAAATTTGCTAACTGGTGAGTACCCAGGAGGTCT
Organism: Myrmecophaga tridactyla; assembly: GCA_004026745.1. Classification (NCBI taxonomy): domain Eukaryota; kingdom Metazoa; phylum Chordata; class Mammalia; order Pilosa; family Myrmecophagidae; genus Myrmecophaga; species Myrmecophaga tridactyla. The sequence goes on along the minus strand of PVIY010003936.1, from coordinate 2,113 downwards.
ACAGATGATACTGACAGGAAGGCATGAAGAATAGTAGATGGCTCAGCAGGCAGAGTTTTCACCTGCCATGCTGGAGACCTAGGTTTGATTCCTGGTGCCTGCCCATGCAAAAAAAAATGTAGTAGAGACAAATGCTATGAGCATTAAAGGAAGAATGATTAATGCCTAATAGTGGGATGAAATGATCTAAAGGTGACAAAGGAAATATATGATGATTGAAGTTTCCTTTACCAGCTTTTGTACTCAAGGAAACTAAAAAGGAATGCTTTCTTAAGAAAGCAATATGAAGAAGCATGTGGATATGGGGGCTTCTACATAAAGTCTGTGAAGAAGGAGAGTTTAAGGAATGGAGATTGCAGAGAATATCTGTAGGAGATAGATCAACAGAACAGAAATTCTGATCAGCATGCGGTTGAAGTATAGAGGGAGAGAAATTGAGGGTGTTGGTGAGGGGATTCCTTACTTTAGGGACAATGGTCTAGAAAAATGTATCAGAAATCCATGGATTTAAAAGGATGGAATATTCTGAAATAAAGGTTTGCATAAACTTTGTATCAGATAATCTGATGTAGTTCTCTAAAGCTGGGTTTGGGAGAGGAGGTGCTGCAGATAAATAATTCTATGATACTGAAGACAAGTTTTGTTTACTAAAATATATTCCAATATATATAAAATGTATACAAACTTCCACTTTAGCCTGAAAATTTTTTGTATCTGCTCAATGGAAATAATAAATTTTATTAATTTTTGTACTTTTGTTTTTAAAAATCAGTAAATACACTGCACTTAAAATCAACTTAGAATTTGCTGCTATCCCCTTAGTCTAAGATGAAGTCTGAGGAAACTTTATTAGTGGGTTATTGTCAGGTTCTTCCATAATGTGAGATATGGAGAAGTTGGACTATCTTAATTAAATAACAGATTCTCACTAGGTAGATGATTTATAGGACAAACATCCAGAAGTTGAGCTAAAGCATATGCAAATAAACTCTTACAACAGCTTAGATAGCTATTTCTAGAAAGAAGAAAAACATTCTAACAAAAGGGGCTGTTGTCATGTTAACAAATCATGGGAATGATTTTTGGTGAGAATGAAAGAAAATTTTAGAGCCTTCATGTTATGATACAAACAAATTTTGTCTCCATGAGCAAGCCATGCCTACATGGGTGTGAAAAAAATGCAAAAATATATCTTACTGTATACTGAAGTTTATGCACTTTATTGTAAATTACGCCTCAATTTAAAAATAAGGAAAAAAGATTGAGATGAGTTGAAAAGGTAACAGTGTAAGCATTTATGCTGATATGAAATGGAAGCTAGGTAAAAGAAGAAAAATGCAAGGAAAAAAAAAACAAATGCATAATAGAGGAATTTAAAACTAGATTGTGAGAAACAGCAATATAAACACTACTGACAACTATCCAAATGCAGATAATGTGTGTGCGAATTCCTGGTAGGATTCAAGGGAGAAGATTTGGAAATTGTGAGAAAGATCACGGATGATATGAAGAACACTGTCATGATTCACTGTTAGGTATTAGAGGTATTTCCAAAAAAGAAGTTGGAAATAGTTGACTAGAAGTGATAATCCAGGCCTTAAAAAATAGAAAAAAACCCTTCATAGTGAAGATTAGATTTTGTAGAATAAAACTTCTCACCGTTTCCAGGCAAAATTAATAGAAAGAAAACTTAGACAAATCCTGGTGACACTTTTAAATTTTGAAAGTAAAGAAAAATTGTACATACTCGGAGCTTTCCACCATTTGCTGCTCCACCTCAGTCAATACCAGATGCCAACTGAGCAGAAGCAACAGAGTTTTAGTGGTTGGTGTTTAACCTGAGGCATATATTTATAGCCAAGTAGCAGCACTTTACTGCTAGGAAAACTCAGTATAGCAAACTTTTGAAAATATATGATTTTTTAAACTTCATTAAAAAGTTTAGATGAGATAATACAGCTGATGGAGTGAATTAAAATTAAGAATCAAGAAAAAGCAATATCTAATATAAAAGTAATGTCCAGTATCAAACCAAATCAAACGTATATTTAAACAAATGTTACATTAAATGTTGATTCAAAATTTGGTAAATGTAGAAACTAAGTTTTAAAGA